>CAUYLG010065603.1:0-41076 GCA_963573385.1 Cacajao melanocephalus
TTTTTTTTTTTTTTTTTGAGACTCTGCCAGGTTTTGGTATCAGGATGATGTTGGTCTCATATAATGATTTGGGAAAGATTCCCTCTTTTTGGATTGTTTGGAATATTTCAGAAGGAGTGGTACCAGCTCCTCTTTGTATGAATGGTAGAATTTGGCTGTGAACCCATCTGGACCTGGGCTTTTTTTGGTTGGTAGGCTATTAATTGCTGCCTCAACTTCAGCCTTTGTTATTGGTCTATTCAGGGTTTCAATTTCTTCCTGGTTTAGGCCTGGGAGGGTGCAAGTGTCCAGGAGTTTATCCATTTCTTCCAGGTTTACTGGTTTATGTGCATAGAATTGTTTGTAGTAATCTCTGATGGTAGTTTGTATTTCTGTGGAATCGGTGGTGATATTCCCTTAATCGTTTTTTATTGCATCTATTTGATTCTTCTCTCTTTTCTTCTTTATTAATCTGGCTAGTGGTCTATTTTGTTGATCTTTTAAAAAACCAGCTCCTGGATTTATTGATTTTTTTGAAGGGTTTTTTTTTTGTGTCTCTATTTCCTTCAGTTCTGCTCTGATCTTAGTTATTTCTTATCTTCTGCTAGCTTTTGAGTTTTGTTGATCTCGCTTCTCTAGCTCTTTCAATTTTGATGATAGGGCGCCAATTTTAGATCTCTCTTTGCTTCTCATGTGGGCATTTATTGCTATAAATTTTACTCTAGACACTGCTTTAAATGTGTCCCAGAGATTCTGGTGTGTTGTGTCTTCATTCTTGTTGGTTTCAAAGAACATTTATCTTTAGTATACTGAAAATGTTATGCCTTATTTGTTATAGTGATTATCTTTTTACTTTTTTCTTTTATGGTATCTTTAATTCCCCCTTTTCTTACATTTATTATAGTCACGGATATTTTAATAATGGGGATACAGTCTGATAAATGTGTCGTCAGGCAAATAAGTTGTGTGAACATCATAGGGTGGACTTATGCAAGCCTATAGAGTGTGGCCTACTACACAACTAGGCTATATGGTATAGCTTATTGTTCCTAAGCTGAAAACCTGTACACATGTGAGTGTACTAAATACCGTAGGCGATTGGAACACAATGGAAAGTATTTGTTAATCTAAACATATAAAAATACAGTAAAAACACAGTATTATAATCTTATAGGACCACTGTCATATATGAGAGTTGTTGACTGAAATGTCATTATGTCATGCGTGACTATGGTTTGTTTGTCAGCATTAAATAATTCTCTCTTGATTTCCACTCCAACAATCAATAAACTTATTTTTTAACTTTCACTCCTTTTTGATTTTTTAAGTTGAATTCTTTATTCTTTGTGAAATCACATCTAAACAATATTTTCCCATCATTTTCATCATCTTTGTTTTCATATTACATTTATAATGACATATATTAAATGTGTACTATCAGTCCTTTCACCCTAAATTTCACATTATCTTTTGGTTGGATAAAGATCATTCTCTGGTAGTTTCCTCTAGAAAGACTTTGCGAACAGGCTGAGTCCTTATAGTTATAAACTCATATCTGTGGCCTTGACATTTGAACAGCAGTTTAGTTGAGTAAAATATCTTTGCATCATTCTTTCCATGAGTTCCTTAAAATTGTTGATACAGGCCAGGGGCAGTTGCTCACACCTGCAATCTCAGCACTTTGGGAAGCCAAGGCAAGCAGATCACCTGAGATTGGGATTTTGAGGCCAGCCTGACCAACATGGAGAAACTCCATCTCTACCAAAAATACAAAATTAGCTGGGTGAGGTGGTGCATGCCTATAATCTCAGCTACTCGGGAAGCTGAGGTAGGAGAATTGCTTGAACCCAGGAGGCTGCAGTTGCAGTGAACCAAGATCACAATATTGCACTCCAGCCTGGGCAACAAGAGCAAAACTCTGTCTCAAAAACAAACAAAAAAAGAATTGCTGCTACACATTTGCATTGTTTGTTGATTTTAACAGATCTGATCCCATTTTTATTTTCTTAGTTTGGTCTTTCAATGAGCAAGAACAGAGAACTTTTTTCTTTGTCCCTAAATTATAATAGCTTTACTAGGGAATGTCATAAAGTTCAGGAAATTTCAATTCAATTATTCCAGGGTCCCAGTAGACCTTTTAGTATGTAGATGCAAGTCTTTTAGTTCAAGAAACTTTTGATTACACGTTTTTTTTTTCTTCTAACTCAATTCTACTGAGGAATAAAGTATATACATTAAGATTCAACTGTTTAAAATGAGAATTTGATGACTTTTGATAAATATACATGCTTTGTAAACAATGTAAACACTACCACATCAAGACATAGGACTTTTTTATACCTCAGGGAAATGTCTTTGCACACCATTTCAGTTAATATATTTTCCCCGGCATTTATCTTACATCCATTGGCTAGCCCCAAGCAATCACTGATTTGATTTCTATTACTACAGATTAGATTTTTCTGGAATTTCATATAAATTATGAATATACTGTGTATGATATCATATAGGGTTCATGTAGTGTGCCTAGTTTATGTTTTATCTTGCTTCTCTTTCTTAGCATGGTTTTGGAATTTATCCATACTGTTTTATGTGTCCTTAGTTTATAGCTTTTATTGACATGTAGTATTCCATTGTATGTATACACCACACATTTAAGAATTTAGCCATTGATAGATGCTCTTGTTGTTTTACATATTAGCTATTAGGAACAAGCCCTCTGTAAACATTTGTGTTTATGTTTTTGTTTCTCTTGGACAAATAAGAGAGGAATTGCTGGATCATGTGGTAAATGTGCATTTAATTTTATGAGAAACTGCCAAACTGCTTTGCAAAGCTCTGGAACCATTTTATATTACCACCAATACCATATGAGTGTTTTGTGTACTCTACTTCTTTGCAACACTGTATATTCTTTTTGTTTGTTTGTTTGTGTGTTTTTACTTCAGCCATTGTACTAGTTGTGTAGTGGTAGCCAATTGTCACTTTAATTTGGAAATTTGGATTTCCTTGATGATAAACGATGTCAAACACATTTTTTTTCTTTTTTGAGACAAAGTTTCCCTCTGTCGCCCAGGCTGGAGTGCAGTGGTGCGATCTCGGCTCACTGCAACCTCTGCCTCCCAGGTTCAAGCAATTCGCTGCCTCAGCCTCCCAAGTAGCTGGGATTATAGGTGCCCACCACCACGCCTGGCTAATTTATTTTTGTATTTTTAGTAGAGATGGGTTTCACCATCTTGGCCAGTCTGATCTTAAACTCCTGACCTCGTGATTCATCCACCTCAGCTTCCCAAAGTGCTGGGATTACAGGCATGAGCCACCACACCTGGCCTTGAACACTTTTTATGTGATTATTGATTATTCACATAGCTTCTTTGGTAACGCTGCTGTTTAAATCTGTGGCCAGTCTGGGAAAACCTGTTTGTCTTAATATTATTAATCTGTAAAAGTTTTAAAATAATATTTTCTGAAAGCAACTTCTTTATCAGATATATGTATTGCAAATATTTTTATCCTCATCCGTGATAGGCTGTCAGTTTTCCTACGAGTAGCTTTTGAAAGGCAGGCATTTTAAAATTTGATACAATTCACTTTATCATTTTTTTATTTTATTTTTCTTGTTCTCTAGATTATGTCTAAAGAATGAGTCTTACCTAACCTAAGTTCAAAAAGATTGTCTCCTGCGTTATGTTCTAAAATTTTTATAGTTTTAATTTTTACAATAGTTCTATGCATTATTTTAAATTAATGTTTGTCTATGATGTGAAGTTCATTGAACTTTTTTACAGATGGATGTCCTGTTGTTTAAGCACTACTGGCTGAAAAGTTAATTCTTTCTCTCATGGAATTACCTTGGTGTCTTTATTAAAAATCAATTGCTTATAAATGTGTGGGTCTACTTCTGGACTCTTTTCTGCTTCACTAATCTAAATATTTTTTCCTTAGGCTAAAATTCACTCTATTACTCTTGCTTTAATATGTCTGAAAATCAAGTAGTCTAAGTCTACTAATTAACTGTTCTTCCCTATCTAGTGAGTTATAACTTTCTGTTATAGGATTTTTCAGCTATATAATAATAGCATTTTGTAAAAAACTTTTGGGCCAGGTGCCATACCTCACACCTGTAATCACAGCAATTTGGGAGGCCGAGGTGGGCAAATCATGAGGTCAGGAGTTTAGGATCTGCCTGGCCAACATGGTGAAACCCTGTCTCTAATAAAATACAAAAGATTAGTTGGGCGTAGTTGTGGGTGCTTGTAATCCCAGATACTTGGGAGGCTAAGCTTCTTGGGTTGCTTAAACGCAGGAAGCAGAAGTTGCAATGAGCTGAGATGGTGCCACTACACTCCAACCTGGATGACAGAGTGAGACACCATCTAAAAAAAAAAAAAAAAAAAAAAACCTTTTATTTGTCTACTGATAGTCCTTATTTGTTGCCTCAGTTTTATCATTTTTCCTCTAATTCTTTAAATATTTATCTTTTAATTATTTGAACATGTTTGTAATATAAGCTTCGAAGGCTTCATCTACTATATCCTACAATGGCTTCTGTTCAGAATGTTTTCATTGACTGCTCTTTTTCCTCAGTATGAGTCATACTCACTTTTTTATTTTTATTTTTTTACATGTCTCATAATTTTTCATTGGTAAGTGAATATTGTAGATAATATAGTAATTATGAATTCTGTTGTGTTTTTCTGGGGAGTGTTGGCCTTTTATTCCAGTAGTTAATTTGCATGGACTCAAACTGAAAAGTTATCTCCCTCACAAAATGAAAAAGTTGATATCTCAGTTTTGTTCTTAGGATTTCCACCTAATGCTTGTAAGCTTGGTCCACTTAGTGGTCTTGTGTGTATTTTCATAACTGGTCGTCAGCCAGGGAATTAGGCAAGCTCTAATCTTTGCCTCCTCAACTCAGTTTAGCCCATAGGACTCTGCTACCCCAAATGGGAGTAATTTAAAGGCTCACCTCTTGTATTCTCTTTCCCTCATAGGTCACAGTGCCTTCACTACCTGATCTCCAATGTTGGAAAACAATTCTTGTTTATATTTTCTTCAGTGTTGTTGAGTCAGGATTGTTAGTCGAGGCCTTGTTTATATCATTGTGGCCAAAAGTAGAACTCTGTGGATTACAGTTAATGTACAGGCTTTGTTATGTTGTTTAATAATCTTCTTCAGGGACTCCAGTTACTGTTTGGTTAGATCTTCTTTGCCTGTATACCATTTTAATCTCTTTGTTTCTGACTTATATTTGTCCTTTATCTTTTTTATTTTTTATTAACTTGTTCCTATTTAATTCTCCTAATCAGTTTTCATTTAACTCTATTCTTGATTATCTTTCACCTTAATTCTCTTGTATGTCTTTTCTTTAACTTCTAGTAACTGCAGTCAATTTATTTCCTTTTTTGCTATTTTATTTATTTTCATTTTTAAATTTTGAATTCATTATATAAGCATGATCTTGAAAAGATTTTTTTGTAGGATATTTTATTTAGTTTGAGTGTTGCCCTATAAATTTTTTCTACTTTAAGGTTGTTTTTTGAGGGAGATTTTAATCAGATACATTGTTTGTTGTCTTCTGCTTTTCTTATATACTATCTTTGCATGGAAATAGGCTAATTTTATTCTATCCTTTTGATAATTGTATTTGTATTTCAAAAGCACATATTCTTTTCTGTTAGTTTCATACATTACTTTTTTAATGAATAACTTTTAGGTTGGTAGTGATGGTGGGGGAGAAAGAATTCATACATCTTGTTTTTTCTTTATCTGATGTTTTAATCATTAACTTGAGTAAAGGTTTAAAAGGCATTTGTTTCAGATTTTTAAATAAGACAACTTAGAAAAGGTACCAATAGTTCGATTATCGCAATAACGTTCATAAAGAATCTTATGAGGATGGAAAAACGGATTAAAACCCACCAAACTAACTTAGCACAATGCATTTAGATAGCAAAATCAATGGCATGAATTTAAAATGCGAAGAACTTGGCTGTTAGAAATTCAAGTGTAAAAGACCTGATGTTTCCAGTTAACTGTGAACACAATAAAAATCAACGATATGATACATCTGCACAAAAAGGCTAATACAGTATTAAGTTTTGCTATTAGGCTGCTGTGGACTGAGCACGTACGAAGGACATTTAAGTATGGATTTTGCTAGATACCCAAAGATTTTAAAGCCATGTTATTTAAAAAAATCTGTGATTTGTTTAGTTTGGTGGTAGATAGCTTATGACATTTGAGAAGGAATAAGTTAATTCAGTGATAGCTCCTGAGTGTGAGTGTAGGGCCAACTACTGGAGATGATTATGATAATTGACGCATGCTTAGTATAAGCAAGTGTTGCTAAATTATTAAATTAACTCAATCACAAGAAGCACATTATGTGAATTGCAAAAGCTCCCATCACTGTAGGTTACTAAACATGGCTGCTTAATGTAGAGCACATGCCTGCTTAATGTGGGAGGTTGCACATAGATGGCTTCTAAGATCTTTTTCAATTTTAAAATTATTTAAGTTGATGAGACTACATATTTACATAAAATAGAGAATACAATTAAAAATGTGTTTGGAAGTCTGTATATAACCCTAGAAATGAAACTGGTAAGAAATTGCTATCTTCCCACTTCCCTTCTAGTTGCATAGGCAGCTATGGTCAGGCTTCTGGACATTCAGAAAGTCATTCATAAAATCAATGGAAGCGCATATTTCAGTTTAGCTTCAAACTGGAAGTTGCTTCACATGCAGAGGCCAATAGGGATAAATTAAATTCCCAACAGGGATAAAACACCAGCTTTCCCCTCCAGAAGAACACATATCAGAACTTTCAGGAGCATGACAGTGTAGACCTAGCTAAAGAAGAGATGCCATGTTTAGAATTGTAATTACTTGTAGAAGGAATTTTCAAAGAGGTTTTTTTTTTTTTTAAAAAAAAAAAAAAAAAAAAAAACAGGGTTTTGCTCTGTCACTCAGGCTGGCCAGCAGCGGCACAATCATAGTTCCTGTCAACCTTCAACTCCTGGGCTCAAGGCAGCCTCTGTCTCAGCCTTCTGAGTATCTGGAACTATAGGTACATGCCACTACACCTAGCTAATTCATTTTACTTTATTTTTTGTAGATATGGGATCTCACTTTTTGGCCAAGGCTGATCTCAAACTCCTGGCTTTAAGTGATCCCACTGCCTGGGTCTCTCAAAGTTCTGGGATTACAGGTGTGAGTCATCACACCTGGCCTAGAATGTTTGTTTCTTTGAAACAGCAAGAGCTGCTTGGAATTTTAAAGATTATTAACATAGATAATTACAGTTATAAAATAAAGTTGCCAAGGGCTTATTGCTTCGCCTGAACTTTTAGAAAGTAGAGAGAAATCGAAAATGTTATGCAATTGCCTGTCAAAAAGTCAAAAATTTGATATTTTGCCCCACTTTTAGCAGGTAAATTACCTTGCCACATATTCATGAATTCTGCCAAAGACACACGACCTCTGGGTTAGAGACGAAGAACAGTAAATTACTCACAGCACTAGCAGAAGCTAAAGAACCAGTCTTTTCTTGCACTAGAACCCTAATCCTCACTTCTCACCAGGTGAAGTGAAGAGGCCCAGGTGACACCTGTACATGTGATGGGTTGCATCACAGAAGATAAAACCTTGAACACAGAAAATCTGAATCTTTTACACTGAGTACTAAGAAAACCTACCCTTTGTCCTGGAGGAAGACATTATCTCTATCTTCCAAGGATGTTTTGTTATAGAAATATTCTTGAAATATAGTTCAGAACAAAAGCAGTTACTGCCTCTGTGATAAGGCATGCAGAATAAAAGAGACTTACAGAGATTTGTCCACCAACACTGGAATCGCATAGCTGACTTTTTATTTATTTTACTTTAAATTCTGGGATACATATGCAGAAGATGCAGGTTTATTACATTGGTATACATGTTCCATGGTGGTTTGCCACACCTGTCAACCCGACATCTAGGTTTTAAGCCCAGCATGCATTAGGTATTTGTCCTAATGCTCGCCCTCCTGCTGTCCCCCCACCCCCCAACAGGCCCCATTGTGTGATGTTCCCCTCCCTGTGTCCATGTGTTCTCATTGATCAACTCCCACTTATTAGTGAGAACATATGGTGTTTGGTTTTCTGTTCCTGTGTTAGTTTGTCCATAGATGATATTACAAAGCCACTATTCCACTGAAAATCAGAGATGGAAAAAGAAAGTGACCCAGGATGACAAAGAAAGATAAAAGAAAGACCCTGGCCAAACAAAGATATATTCTTAGCCTCATTTGGTAAGTATTGTTACTAATTTCTAGGAAGAAAGAATTAGGCCTTACAATCAGAATCATGTAGGTATTACTGTACTTCAGATTCCACTCCTCTCTCTTTCTCTTTTCCATACACACATACACTAATAAAGCCATCCTATTATGGATACTAACGTATATTTAATTAATCCTTTTGTCTCCATTTGATTCCAATGTTCAAATGTTCCTCATATATTGTGGATTGTTCATTGTCTCAACCAGCTGAACCTCAGGTAACAATTGCCAACAAGATTCTCAAGCCAAGAATTGGCTGAACTAGTAAGAAAAATGTGATTTTTAAAATTTATTAATTACGATGATCACTTAAAAAGTTATACACACACACACACATAGATAGATTAGATAGATGATAGATGATAGAGCGATAGATAGATCTAGATATCTAGGTATCTAGATACCAAGATAAATAAACAGAAATAAAGAAAATTCTGGATGTCTTCTCACAAAATTCTGTTTGAGTACTTGAGGGGTAGGTCTTATAAACCTACTTTTGAAATAAGCAACCTAAGTGACTTTTATGCAGCTCCATTTGAACAACAGTTTGAGAGCTAGTGCTGTAGGCAGCATCACCTTATCAAGTCTTAGTGCTGCATATTTCCAAGGCACATTAAAATGTCAAAGTGCATTGTGAAGGAAAGAGCGTTGATGCATTATTACTGGAAACCACTTTTTCAACATTATGAAACTCTGTCTGAATTGATTACTTTGTGAGTTTTACCCTAACGACACTGGAAGTCAGATAACAGAGAAGTAAAATTGGGAAGAGGATCCAGAAGACTTCCAATTGAGCCTTTGTATAATTATAATAGTTTTCCTATAGTGAAGTTCACCATCATTAGTACAGAGTTATTGGCATAATGTAAGTTATCTGACATAAGTATTGTTTTTATTTCATATCTGAAATCGCCTTTGGTAAGTTAGAAGACTTTTTTTTTCCAATATTTACTTTGCCTAATCATTGAACAGTTTGTACAAATTGCAATCAAATATGTGATACAAGTTCATCCTTCATTTTGCAATCTGAAATTAGACTAATGTGTTGACTAATATTATTCCCTTTCTACCTGAAGAACTCAGAGCTCTCGACTGGAGAATTGTAGTGATGCAAATGTTGTTTTGTTAGCAACATTTCCATATAAAATGTCATGGCTGTAGGTCTAGAGTTCTAACAGTTTGCAAAATCAACAACAAGAATACATTTTAAGCAGTGAGATTAGAGCCTTTTGAACCCTTCTTTAAAATTCTCACTTTTATGCCCCATTAAAGAGAATAATCATCTGGATTTTCTCACAAGTAGTTCTGCAGTCTTTGCTGCAGTTTGCATCTGCTCTCTAGCAAGAAATGGAATGGAAAAAGGTACATGAAAATTTTATTGCAGTTTTTCCTGGTAGATATTTTATATTTGAATGTAAAATGATTAGGAAAGTGGGTTTCTGATTTTACCCAAAGAGGGCCAATTATGCTGAATGTATAGAGGGAGATACTTATAAAAATAATTTAATTTACATTTTTTTGTCTTAACATTTTATTTTCAAAAGTTTCAAACATAGAGAAATGTAAGTGTGTTCAATGAATACCCATATATCCACCACATAGATTCCATAATTAACTTTACTATATTTACTCTCTCACATAACTATTCATCTATGTGTCCCATTGTTTATCGACAAATTTATCTAAATGAATTAAAGCATCTTCAAGTGGGCTGTACACAGTAAACAAATATTAAATTCTAGTTAATGATATGCATGCTGAAACATTTTAGCTACCTATAAATACTTAAGCATGTATATCATTAACTAGTGCTCAATATTTATTTTTAGCTGTTCAGGTAAAATTTTTACATAATGAAATGCACAAATTTTTAGCATACCATTCCATGGATGTGACAACTGCATACAACTCTGGAAACCAAATTCCTTTCCAGATATAGAACATTTCCATTACTCTGAAATGTTTCTTCATGCCTTTTCCTTATCAATACCTAAACAAGTGCAATCATTGATCTGATTTTTTTCCACCATAGATTAGATTTTCTGTTCTAGAACTTTATATAAATGAAATCACACCTTCTGTGCTCTCTTATGAAAGGCATCTTTCTTTCAGCTTAATATATTGGAGATTAATCTGTGTTTTTTAAATCTAGTGATTGTGGGTGAAATTTACATTTAGATTGGTGAAATTTGAGGAAGCAGATTGCCCTTCATAATGTGGGTAGACCTCATCCAGTCAGGTGGAGATCTGAATTGAGCTAAAGAATGGTCTTTTGAGCAAGATAATTTTCCAACATGCTGTCTTCAGAGTTCATCTTTACCATCAGCTCTTCTGGGTTTCCAGCCTATTAGTCCACACTGCAAATTTGGACTCTGCAGCCCCCAATTCCTTAAAATAGAGCTTTATAAATATACAAAAGCTTTTTGTTCTGTTTCTCTGAATAACTCAGATAAATACATCTATAAATGGAATTACTGGATTTTATTTATGTTTTATATATTATAAATGCATATGATTTTAAAAATCAACTGGTACAAAGTGTGTTCAGTGAAAAAAGAAGTCTCTCTATCACCCTAAACCTCATTGGTGCCCTAGGGTACCCTTCATAGAAAATTACTTTGTTTATTGTTATCTGTTTACGTCATTCTGATGGAATGTTATCCTTTCCTCCAGATGTTCCAAGATAACTATACATTTTATATACTTTTCGTTCTGATGTTAAAAAAAAAAAATCTTACTCTAAGTAAGCAGAGTCGAATTATCAATTATTAACAGGAATATATTCAGAAATCTCTTTTTACTTCATTCATAGGAATGTAGGAAATTGGTGGTAAACATATCCACAGTTTACATAGATTCATGGCCATTCCTTTCTGCAGTTTTAATTAGAAGACTGATCTCCACTCCTACCCTGAAAATGGGCTCTCCTTAGATCCAAGTTTCATGTGCATAGACAATTACTATTAGCATGATTTTATGTCCATAGAGAAAAACTCTATTCCTACTTAAACACGCACACACACACACACACACACAATAATCTTAAAATATGCATTGATTTTTACTACCTTATTCTCTCATATGAGGATATAATTTAAAAATATGTACTTATTTCCACTTAGAATAAAGAATTTAAAACTTAAAAACTAAAAAGACATACCAGTTTATCATAATATATTTATAATATGTGTCCATCACTGCTTCTTGTACACACAAAAACTGTTTACTGAGGTCACATTAAATGTCAAGTGTTTTACATATGTTAATTCATGAAGTCGACCTCAAATTAGCATTTCATTTAATAAATATGTAGTGATTGTCTAGTGTTTGCCAGACACTATTCTAAGTGCAGCAGTGAAAAAAAGAGATGAAAATTATTATTTTATTTTAGTGGAAGAAAACAGGTAAATATAAGTAAATAAGTAAATAATATACTATAATAAAAGGTGGTAAATCTTAGGAGGGAATATTAAGCAATGCAAGAAGGAAAAAGAGTGCTTTTTGGAGGTGGGTGTGATATTGTTTTGAAAGATGATATTTGAGTTAATAGTTGAAGGAGTTAAAGGAATATGCTCTATAGATATCTGGGGAAGAGCTTCAGTCAGAGGGAATGTTCAGTGGAAAGGCCATGAGGTAGGAAGATGCCTGGAATTTTTGAAGAAAAGTGAAGAGTCAAATATAGTTGGAATTAATTTTCTTCTTAGTAGACTAAATTTGTTATTTATTTCAGGGAGTGAGGGGAAAAGCAGTAGCAGAGGATGTTGAGAAAGAAAAGAATGTCAAGACAAAGAACCTCATTATATAATGAGAGTAAATAAAAACTTTATCAGAAAAAAATCTGAGACAACCTCTTGCCAACAGATGTGTACTGTAAGAAATATTAAAGGAAGATTTTCAGGTAGAAAAAAATATAATAGACAAAATTGTTGAACTAGAAAAAAATAAAGAACTCTGCAAATGGCAAAAAGCGATGATTTCCTTTTCAGTTAGGCTGTTATTTGTATAAAGTGCAGCTGACTTTTTTGCATTGATTTTTGTATCCTGCAACTTTACTAAATTGCACGTATTAATTCTGACAGATTTTTCTTCAAAATCTCTAGGGTTTTTCACATACAGGATCAAGTCATTTGCGAATCGGAATGATTTAATCATTGCATTCTGATTTGAATGCCTTTTTTTTTCTTGTCTGATTGCTCTTGATAGTACTTTCAGTAATATGTTGAATAGAAGTGATGACAGTAGGCATCCTTGTCTTGTACTGGATCTTAATGGAAAAACCTTCAGTTGTTTCTTGTTGATTATGCTGAGTTTCTCCATAAATGACCTTTATTATGTTGAAAAACTTTTCTTCTATAGCTAAACTGTTAAGAGCTTTTATAATGAAAATGATATTAGATTTTTTCAAATGCCTTTTCTGTATCCACTAAGATAATCATGTTGTTTTTATCTTTCATTTTGTTAATGTGATGTGTCACACTGATGTGCATATGTTAAACCAGGCATTCATGTCACTGTTAAATCCTTTTTGCCACGATTTATAATCTTTTTTGATGTGTTTTAAAATTTGGTTTGCTAAACTTTTCTTGATAATTTTTGCATCAATGTTCAGAGAAAATGGCCTGTAGTATGCTTTTCTTGTGTTATCTTTGTCTCAGGTATGAACGCGATGCTGGCCTCATAAAATATTTTTGGGAGTATTCCTTATAACTCTACATTTAAAGAGATTTTAAGAAGCATTGATATTATTCTTGTTTGGATGTTTGGTGGAATTCAGCTGTGAAACCATCTTGTCCTGAGCTTTTTTTTGTTAGGAAGTTTTTGAATACTTCTTCAATCTTTTTGTTTATTATTGGTCTATTCAGGCTTCCTGTTTCTTCCTCAGTCAATCTTGGTAGGTTGTATTTTTCTAGGAATTCATCCATTCACTTTAGGTTATCCAATTTGTTAGTATGTATTGGTTCAAAATATTCCCTTATGATTCTTTTATTTTTGATTTTGTTTATTTGGGTCTTCTCTTTTTTGCCTGAAGCCTGAATCATCAACTGAGTAAAAAAGATAGTGAAGAAAAAAATAAATAAAGTGTAAGCTACGAGAAAACAAAAGAAGCTTCAAGAGATCCCTGCCATTCCAACCCTATATCAGACAGTAAACTTGCCCACACAGCAAGTGTGTGACATTGGCTTTCACAAAGAATTCACGACTAAGACCTTAAAAGCAAATGCAACAAAAACAAAAGCAAATAAATGGGACCTAATTAAACTAAAAAGCATCTGCACAGTAAAAGAAATAATCAGCAGGATAAACAGACAACCCACTGAGTGGGAGAAAATATTTGTAAAACTATGCATCCGACAAATATTCAGAATCTACAAGGAATGCAAACAAATCTGCAAGTAAGAAATAATGCCATCAAAAAGTGGGCAAAGAACATGAATAGACAATTCTCAAAAGAAGATAAACAAACAGCCAAGAAACATATGAAAAAATGCTCAACATCACTAATTATCAGAGAAATGCAAATTAAAACCACAATGAGATATTACCTTACTCCTGCAAGAATAGCCATAATTAAAAAGTCAAAAACTAACAGATGTTTTTGTGAATATAGTGAAAAAGGAACACTTTTACACTGCTTGTGGTAAGGTAAACAAGTACAACCACTATGGAAAGCTACTACTAAAAGTAGAACTACCATTGGTACCAGAAATCCCACTATTTTGTGTCTACCCAAAGGAAAAGTAGTCATTATATGAAAAAAACACATACACACACATTATTGCAGCACAATTTGCAACTGCAAAGATATGGAACCAACCTTAGTGCCTGTCAGCCAATAGGTGGATAAAGAACATGTGGAGTATGTACACCATGAAATACTACTTGGCCATAAAAAAGAATGAAACAATGTATTTTGCAGCAACTTGGATGCAGCTGGAGGCCATTATTCTAAGTGAAGTAACTCAGGAGTGAAAAACTAAATATTGTATATTCTCATTTATAAGTGGGAGCTAAGCTATGGGAACTCAAATGCATAAGAACGACATAACAAACTTTGGGGACCCAGGGTGAAAATGTTGGGGTGGAGGTGAGAAATGAAAACTACATATTGGTTACAGTGTACACTGCTCAGGTGACAGGTACAGCAGAGTCTCTGAAATCACCATTAAATAACTTATTCATGTAATCAAAAATCACCTGTACCCAAAAAACTATTAAAATAAAATGAAACAAAAACACCCCACTAATCCCCCTACAACTAAGGTGTAAATCTAATAAAACGTGGAAAATTTCTATGCCAAATCTACAAAACATTGCTAAGAGGAGTTAGATGAGTCCTAGATAAATGGAGAAATGTACTATGTTGATTGATTGGAAGATTCAATACCTTTATAATATCAACTCTCCGTAGATTCATCTATGGAGTTAACCTCAACCGCTGTTTTGTATACAATGACAAATTGATTGTAGAATGTTTCTGGGAAAACAAACAAACTAAAATAGTTGAAACAACATTAAAAAAAAGAAAAAATTTAGAGGATGTATACATTATGTGATATCAAGGCTTTCTCGTAAGTTTCAATGGATGTAGTATTGGTACAAACACAGAGACAGATTGATAAGACAGAATAGATCCAGAAATTAATCCAAACTCATATTATCACTGAGTTTGGCAAAGTAGGAGGCACAATTTTATGAAAATCTCCCAATCATTAAACCCTGTGTAATATTCACATCTTAAGTATGATAAAGACCCTCAAGTATTATGAGATATCACTCCCAATGTTATGTAATTTTATATGGCAATATTACTGCTGAAATTGTTGAACATCCTTGTGCAAAGAAATGATTCTTGACCCAAAGCTCACACCACAATGAAAAATTAAATGATCATAGATTAAAACATAAAATTTAATACTATAAAATTTTTATTAAAAAAATAGGAGAAAATTTTTGTTACCTTGGTTTAGGAAAAAAAATCCTAAATAGGAACACCTTGGATCATAACAGAAAAAAAAATCAATAAATTAGAATGAGAGAATCATAATTTTTCTTCTTTTCAAAAGATATACAAAAATAAAAATACAAATCATAGATTTAGAGAAAATATTTTGTAAAATTCTTATCCATTGTAAGGCTGTTTTCCCACATAAGAAACTCTACAGTCAAATCTTAATAATAATAAATTAATAACCCAATAATAAATGTACAAATGATTTTAATAGACATTTCGATAAAGAAAATATAGGAAAGCAAAATAAGCATAGGAAAGATACCCAACATTATTATTATTATGGAAATAGATATTTAACCTACAATGTGATACCACTTCTTTTTTCTTCAAATGGTTTTAAAGAAACTTGACAATTTCAAATGCTGCAAGGGAATGGAGCAACTGGAACTATCACATGTTCTTGTTGGATGTGCTAAATGGAATAGAGACTGTGAAAAACTATTTGGCAGTTTGCTAGAAAGTTAATCAAATACTTAATTTGTTATTCATCCCATTCTTAATCCCAAGAGAAATGAAAATCTATGTGTACACAAAATTCTGTATATAAATATTTATACAAGTATTATTCATAATTGCCAAACTGGAAACAACCAAAATATCTATCAACTTGTGAATGGATAAGCAATGTGTAGTACATTTATGTAATACAATATTAACATACATTATTACTCAGCAGTCTCATATGCATTATTCTAACTGGAAGAACTATGACATAAAGTCACATACTGTGTTGTTTTTAGGTATAAAATATTCTGAAAATGCAAAATTAAAGGGACAGAAAAAAATTATTTTCTGAAACTAGGAGTGTGCAAGAGGACCTACTTAAAACAGCTTGAGGGAAACATTTGGGATGACAGGGATACTCATATACCTTGAATGTGATATTCATTACTCAACTATGTATTTTTCAAAATTCATAGATTTATAAAAAGGGTAACATTTTTACGTAAGTAAATTTTACATCAATAAGCCTAACTTTCAGAAAAAAGACAGAATAGAGACAACTATTGCCCTGGAAAAGTCTGTCTGTTGTAAATGGAGTTTATTGAAGGTTTACAACTTCCTGGGAAAAGCTTGCATGGTAACTTGTGGTTAACTGTGGTCAATTTCAGTTCTTAGTTAATCAGCAGCCACCCATCACCATCCTCTAGCCCTGTGGCAGGCAGTTGTGTACACGTTCATGGAGCAGATTGCACACAGCTTTTAGCAGCCATGGTGGGAAATAAGAACCTTGTTTTCCAAATATTTGAGATCCATGTTTTGATTGCCAATGGCTACTTCTAATCCCAGAAGTGTAGACATAGATGTGAGCAGCCATTGTTACGTTGCCCCTCATTAATGCAAGCTTCTCCCACCTCTAAGAAAAACAACTTCTAGAAGATTTAAAGGGCTGATGCTTTTTTAAAAATCCCCTCTTTATTTTTTTCTTTTTCTCCTTTTAGGATCCAGACATTAAAGACTACAACATTCCAAAGCAAGTACATATGTAGAGTAAATTAATAAGTCACTACACTGCCCAGGGAAAGGCACAGGCTCAGAAGACCCCTTAGAAGACTTAAGTATACAACTTAGCAAGATTTTCAGCATGGAGACACCCCCTACAACAAGGAGAAAAAAGGCAAAATAAACTAAAATAAACAAACAAAGCATCCTAGAAAACCATGAAAGAAGACGAGAATCTGATTTGCAGAGTTACAACATCATTAGATTCAAATGTCAAATTTTCCACAAAAAATTACAAGGCATACCAAAAAAAAATGGAAAAGTAAGCAAAAACAAAAATTGGAAAGTGGGATCAAATTAAACTAAAGATGTTTGCACAATGAAAGAAATTATCAACAAAGTAGACAGAAAGCCTACAGAATGAGGGAAAATATTTGCAAACTATGCATTAAACAAAGGTTTAATATTCAGATCCTATAAGGAACTGAATTTAACAAAGTAAAAACAACCCTATTAAAAATGAGTAAAAGACATGAACAGACAGTTTGACACTTCTTAAAAGAAAGACATACACACGGCCAACAAGCATATGAAAAAATGTTTATCATCACTAATCACTAGAGAAATGCAAATCAAAACCACAATGAGATATTCCCTCACATCAGTCAGAATGGCTATTTCTAAAAAGGCAGAAAGTAACAGATGCTGGTGAGGTTGCTGGGAAAAAAGAATGCTTATACACTGCTGGTGGGAATGTACATTAGTTAGCCCACTGTGGAAAGCAGCGTGGAGACTTCTCAAAGAACCTAAAACAGAACTATCATTCAACCCAGCCATCAAATTACTGGGTATACATACCCAAAAGTGTAGAAGTTGTTCCACCATAAAGACACATGTGTGTGTATGTTCACCATGATGCTATTCACAATAGCAAAGGCATGGAAGAAACCTAAGTGCCCATTAATGCTGGACTGAATAAAGAAAATGTAACACATATACACCATGGAATACTATGCATAGACACACACACACACACACACACACACACACAAAATGAAATCATGTTCTTTGCAGAAACATGGATGGAGCCAGAAGCCGTTATCCTAATGAATTAAGGTAGGAACAGAAAACCAAATACTGCGTGTTCTCACTTATGACTAGAAATTAAACATTGAGTGCAAATGGACACAAAAAAGGGAACCATAGATACCAGTGCCTACTTGAGGATGGAAGAGGGTGAGGATTGAAACACTACCTCATATACTATGCTTATTACCTGGATGAAAAAATAATCTGTACACCAAAACCCTGGGACACACAATATACCCATGTAACAAAGCTGTGCATGTGCCACCTGTACCTAAAATAAAAGTTGGGAAAAATACCAGCAAAGTGTGTTTCTTAAAAACCCAATATACGAGCAAAGTGAAAATATTAATATAGAGACAGAAAACCAAAATGAAACCCCCAAAATTCTGTAGCAAAAAAGGACAATAAAAGAAAGAAAAAATTCAATTGTTAAACTGGATTCTTAAACGTAACTGCCATGGTAACCACAAAGAAACTAGTTATAGAATATACAAGAAGGAAATGAGAAGTCATTGAAAAAAGTCAGCTGAATACAAAAGAAGGCAGTAATATAGGAAGTAAGAGACCAAAATGAGATAAGACATACAGAAAGTAAATAACAAAATGACAGAATTGAGATCCTCTTCATTGATATTTACTTTAAGTATAAATAGAACTCTCCAATCAAAAGACAAAGAATGACAGAAGGGCTTTTTAAGAAACCATGATACCCAAGGTGGGCAGATCACTTGAGCCCTTTTTGGGATCACCAACCTGGAAACAGTGGAACCTCATATTTATACAAAAATTAGCCAGGCACGTGCTTGTGGTCCCAGCTACTCAGGAGGCTGAGGTGGGAGAATTGCTTGAGCCTGGGTGATTGAGTCTGCAGTGAGCCTCAACCAATCGCATCACTGCACTCTAGCCTAGGTGACAGAGCAAGATGTTTTGAGAAAGAGAAAGAGGAGAAAGAGAAACAGAAAGAGGAAGGAAGGAAGGAAGGAAGGAAGGAAGGAAGGAGGGAAGGGAAAGAAAGGAAGCAAGGAAAGAAAGAAAGGAGAGAAAGAAAGAAAGAGGGGGAGAAACTTGAGGAAGCTCCACAACTATATGGTGTCTATAAGTGATCCACTTTAAATCCAAAAACACTAATAGGTTGAAAGTGAAAGTGTGGGAATGGATATTCCATGCAAATAATAAACAAAGGACTATATTAATATCAAGCAAAATAGAACCTTCATCAAGGCAAGTCACAAGAGACAAACAACATTATATATTCATAAAATGTTCAATACAGCAAGAAAATACAGCAATTATAAACATTTACACATCTAATAACAGATGATCAAAATATATAATACTGACATATGCTATAACATGAATATACATTGAAATTATTATGCTAAGTGGAAAAAAACTGTCATTAAAAAGACAAATCTTGTATGATTCTCTTTATATGAGGTAGTCAAATCACATAAGCTTGCACTGTGTGCCTGTAAAAGCTGCAGACACTCAACACCAGCCTGTGAAAGCAGCAAGGAGGGAGGCTACACCCTGCAAAGTCACAGGGGTGAAACTGCCCAAAGTCATGGGAACCCACCTCTTGCATCAGCATGATCTGGATGTGAGACATGGAGTCAAAGGAGATCATTTTGGAGCTTTAAGATTTGACTCCCTTGCTGGATTTCGGACTTGCATGGGATTCGTAGCCCCTTTGTTTTGGCCAATTTCTCACACTTGGAACAGCTGTATTACCAGTGCCTGTACCCCTTTTGTATCTAGGAAGTAACTAACTTGGTTTTGATTTTACAGGCTCATAGGTGGAGGAGACTTGCCTTGGTTCAGATGAGACTTTGGACTGTGGACTTTTGAGTTAATGCTGAAATGAGTTAAGACTTTGGGGTACTGCTGGAAAGGCATGATTGGTTTTGAAATGTGAGAATATGAGATTTGGGAAGGGTCAGGCATGGGATGATATGGTTTGCCTGTGTCGACACCCAAATCTCATCTTAAATTACCATATATTGTGGGAGGGACCCAGTGGGAAGTAATTGAGTCATGGTGGCAGGTCTTTCCCATAATGTTCTTGTGATAGCAAATAAGTCTTAGGAGATCTGATGGTATTATAAGGGGGAGTTTCCCTGCACAAGCTCTCTTCTCTTGTCTGCTGCCGTGTGAGACATGCTTCTCACCCTCTGCCATGATTGTGAGGCCTTCCCCGCCATGTCGAACTATAAATCCAATGAACTATTTCTTTTGTAATTGCCCTCTTGGGAATGTCTTACCAGCAGTGTGAAAACTGACCAAACATTAACATAGGACAAAGAAGAAGGAATTACTGGAAGAGATCCTTGATTGGGCAATAGAGGGTAGAATTTATTGCAGTGTGGAAGAATTGACTATAGCTGGCAATAGAAACAATCATTCTCTGGCAAAGCCTAATAAAATAGTGGCATCTATAGCAATATAATAAATAATACTGATGTACCACTTATTGTAAGTTAGGTTATTGTAAGTTATTCAAAGAATTTCATTTACATTGATACATTTTTCATCTACAACCTTATGAGATAATCAAGATCTTTATACTCTATGATACTTTACAAACAAGGAAACTGAGGAACATAGAGGATAAGTATCTTGCATAGTGATGCAGTCTAGCTCTAGAATTTGAGTACTTACAAGACAGGTCCAATTACAATTTTGATCTAAAAGTATAGGCTCAGATAGATCCATGAACTTGCCCAACAAGGTCACATAGCTATTAAATGTTGAATCTGGGCATGTTGGATCCCAAAGATAAAGCTCTTTTCAGGCCACTGTGTTGCCTTAACTTAGAAAAATCTAGCAGAAGTCAAACTCTAGGTAACTCTGTCTGTCTAGACTGCAGCTTTTGTTTTTTTTTTTCTTTTTTTCTTTTTCTTTCTTTCTTTTTTTTTTTTTAACAACAAAACTAGAAAGCCTAACTATTCATCCTCATTCTGCCCACCCAGCTATTTGTGCTTGGATGGGCTGTTTGATTCCTATGTATCTTCAATTTATTATCTGAAAGATAAAAACAGTAACAGTTACCATTTTTAGTTACTATGAATATTAAATTATGTATAATGGTGTTCTGTACATAGTAAGCAATAATATGTCAGTTACCATATTTTTATTTTAAGCTATGCATTTCCAATAATCATAATTAATTATCTCATTTATGCAGTGCATTTTCTGCCAAGACTTATTGAATCTTAGTAGTTACAGTGCATTTTGCTAGGACACATGGGACACAAAAGTGAATTAAACAGTACTAAAGATAAACATATCAAGACAAACACATGCACGTACATACATGGAGCAATCTAATTTTCAGTTCAGAAAGGACCGCTGAAATCATCAACTCTAACTCCTCCTCTTCCCCATCTTAATGAACTCAATGCTTGGCTGCACATGTGAACCAAAAGTGTTACAGATGTCAAGATGGGAGGTTGTACCTCTCGCCTTACTTAGTGCAACCCCAGGCCATCATAGGTATTTTAAAAATGCTTGTTTGGTGAAGAGCTTAAGTGACTATCATGAAAGGGAGAATGATCTATGTGCATGGGAGTATACTGCATTCCAGCTGAGCATTACGGGATGGACATTCCTAAATCAATGCCGGGGACCAAGCCTATTTGGACCTAGGGGATGTTGATGCCAATAAGGAAATGTTAGGCAAGAAGGGAACCACTCATTATTTCCAGAAAACTGCGTAGTTGCAGGGTGTAAAAGATGTATCACAAGGCACTAAAGAGTGTTTTGTTATTGACTGTTCATAGGCAACCGCTTGTAATCTGGCTTTCTGACAAGAGGTTTCCAAAGTGGAATCATTTTCCTAGGTAAATGTATCTTGTGCTGTATTCCTCTTCGATGGAACTGACATATTCAATGTTGGATGCCTTCCACGTGAAGATTTATCATTTAATTATTACTAAGAACACTGAATAAATCCCAGCTGCTTCGGGAAATTACCTACCAGAAATGCAGGATTCTCGATAAAAGATTGGGAGCTTATTTTTGATCCGTAGACTCAAAATTGCAATTCCCTAAAAGTGACAAATGTTTCAGGCTCCAAGAAAGAGAGAATCCCTAATTACGAGGTACATGATAGATTCCAAATTAGAGAAGGGCAAACATGAGCTGCTCTGAAAGGTATTTTAGTGGCTTGAAAAGAGATCAGATGTGTTAATTTCTTACCCTATGCACCTAGCATACACTCCCTCTCTCTCCTACTATCAGTGAAGGCTTACAGCATCCTGGAAGATGTGTCTCTCAGTGCCATGTGGGTAACCACCACTTAATTATTCTGTTTACTGTGAGAAGAAACTCAGAGAATGTTGCTTCTGGGCTTTATATCTTTTGCTCCCATAACCTCAAAACAGCATTAAAGGGATGGAGCTTTCAGGCAGCCTATTTCATTAAGAAAATTAATTCAAAGATTTGGGGCTTTTACCATTTGTTGCTGCAATGGATATCTTAGGTCTGGATTTAGGAACTGGAGGCAGTTTTGTGCAAGAAAGCATTCAGTACTCTTTTACAATGTAGAATTTCTAACAGTGATTCTCAAACCTGGCTGTACGTTAGAATTTTGGGGAAATTTTTAAAAAAATCTAATGCCCTCTTCTTCAATTTAGAGATTCTGATTTAATCAGTTGGGGTATAGTCCGAGCACTGGTATTTTTTTTTTTTTTCAGACGCAGTCTTGCTCTGTTGCCTGAGCTGGAGTGCTATGGCACAATCTCAGCTCACTGCAAACTTCACCTCTAGGTTCAAGCATTCTCTTGCCTCAGCCTTCCGAGTAGCTGGGATTACAGGCGCCCGCCACCATCCCCGGCTAATTTTTCGTATTTTCGTATATTTAGTAGAGACGGGGTTTCACCATGTTGGCCCGGCTAGTCTCAAACTCCTGATCTTGTGATCCACTCTCCTCAGCCTCCCAAAGTGCTGGGATTATAGGTATGAGCCACCGTGCCCAGCTTGGTATTTTTAAAAAGCTTCTGAGATGATTCCTATTTATAGATGTTGAAATCACTGAGTATTGGGTCACTGAGGTGCCCCAAGGCAATGCCAAGCTCTGCAGGAAGGTCGTGAATGGTGGACCATCCCTGGTAGAACCTGGGCTTTCTGGGCTCCAGCTCCAAGTCAACATGACTGTTGTAGTTTCAGCTTCTGCAAATGATCCCAAACTTTGAGCTCTAGGAACATCTTCCCTTTCTTTTTCTCTTTAGCCAGAAGGAAGTCATAGCTTGCAGGTGCTAATCTCTGGGCTCCTTCATCTGCTTCTGGTGGTGTCTCAGTTCCTCCATTACCTGGTTAAATTACTTTGGTTTTAAATGGTTGGACAGATTTCTGTTTTAATGGTGGCACTCTGATATATCTCCCATCTTTAGGAAACCTCTGCCTCAAATGCTGTTTTCTTCTTAAGCTATGCCACATTTCCCTGTTTTCTTAACATTTACTAATATTTAGCTCTACTTCTTCTCCTTATATTTTGCCCAATCTTTCCTATAGGCTTTCATCTGTACCAATCCAACCAAGCTGCTCATCTCATGGGATTAACTGTGAATTATGGTAGATAATTCTTAGTCATTATCAAACTGGACTTCTCAGCGTTTGGCACAGTTGATTATTCTCTCTTCTTGAAAGGCTTTTCTCACTTGGCTTATGAAACAGTGTACGCTCCTGAGATTCCGCCTTCTCCTGTTTTATTTTTTTTGTTTGTTTGAGACAGAGTCTTGCTCTGTTGCCCAGGCTAGAGGCCAGTGGCGGAATCTTGGCTCATTGCAACCCCCAACTCCTGGGTTCAAGCGATTCTCCTCCCTAGCCTCCTAAGTAGTTGGGATTACAGGCATGTGCCACCACACCGGGTTAATTTTTGTATTTTGGGTAGAGATGGGGTTTCACCATGTTGACAAGGCTGGTCTTGAACTCCTGACCTCAAGTGATTCACCCGCCTAAGTCTCCCCAAATGCTGGAATTATAGGTGTAAGCCACCACGCCAGGCCGCTTCCTCCTTCGTTATTGGTCACTCCATCTTAGTGCCTTCTTGAGACTCACATGCTTTTCCTCAATGAAATGGAGTCTGCGTTCCAAAGGGCTCAGTCCTGGTTCTGCCACAGATGACACCAGTAGCAGAGGGCCCAAAAGGAATATTTTATCTTTTCATTGCTCTTTTTCTCCAACCTCCCCAATTTTCTTCTATTTTCCAGGTCTAACAAAAACCTCAGCATGAGAATTGCAACCTGCAGGGGCCAGACTCTGCAGAGACAGACAGGTCCAGAGAGAAGCAATGACAGCAGTAAATATGACATGGGCAATATTGTTATACCTTTGTTTACCTATAGGAATAATCATTAGAGAGGGAGAAATTGATGATGCAGAAGAAAGACAGCAAGAAGGAAAGGCAACCACCTTTTCAACCTATTCTTCTCCATCTCAGTAAAGGGCACCACTGTATGCCCAGTTGACCAGACTTCTAAACAGGAGTCTTGTTTCACTCACACTTGACGTCTGTCTAATTCATCAGCAAGCCCTATGTCCTATTGGCTCCACATGATAGTATAGCTTCAATCCAACCACATTTCACTATCTCCTTATTAGGCTTAGCCCCATCATCTCCTGCCATCTTCTAGTGGCTTCTTCTACCATCTCTCTGCCTGCATTTTATTGCTCTGCAATCACTTGACTACATAGAAACCAGAGTCTTCTTTTTAAAATCTAAACTGATATTGTCCAAAACCTTTAGTCTCAAGCCCACAGCCCATGCCCATGTAGATTATGTATTGCCCCACTGTGTTGACTATAAAATGTATAGTGCCTTTGTCATTATGCACCAGAGACCCTGCACAGCATGAAAACAAACAAACAATTTGGTTATTGTGGCCCCCCGAGCCCTACAGGATGGACCCTGCCTGCCTCTGTGGTCTTGTCTCTTACCATTCTACCCCCGATCACTATGCAATAGCTGCACTTGCCTTGGACATGCTTAGCTAACTAACTCTCAGGGAGTTTGTATTTGCTGTTCCTTCAATCCTGATATTCTTCGCCCACACCTGTGTACATCCTGCCCCCACATTTCATTCAGGTTTCTTTTCAGAAATTGTCTCCTCATAGAGGCCTTCCATGCTCACCTTCTGTAAAAGACCATCCTCAGCCTGCAGTTATTCACTTTTTAATTTGGTTTGCTTTCAGTTTTATAGCATTTATCTACCTGACATCATATTATATATTTAAAGCATATTGTCGTTTGTTTTTATTTTTACTGAAAGCAAAAACTGTTTAGCTTCATCTTTGCTATGACCCTGGTAACATAAAATGTACCTGGCACACAGTAGGGAATAATGCATTTTTGAAAAAAATAAAATAATCTGTAAATGAATGGTGGGAATATGATTTTGTCAGAGCTGAAAATGCCCATTGTATACATTCTTTCTTTTAATTTATTTTTATTTTTATTTTTGGGATGGAGTCTCACTCTGTCGCCCAGGCTAGAGTTCAGTGGCGCAATCGTGGCTCTGCCTCCCAGGTTCAAAGGATTCTCCAGCCTCCGGCTCCTGAGCATCTGGGATTACAGGCATGCACCACTATGCTCAGCTAATTTTTGTATTTTTAGTAGAGATGGTGTTTCACCATGTTGACCAGGATGGTCTCAAACTCCTGACCTCAAGTGATCTGCCTGCCTTGGTCTCCAAAAGTGCTGGGATTATTGGTGTGAGCCACCGCACCTGGCCTCCATTATATAAATTCTTAAGACTCAACCAATAAAGTTATTTACAGATACTATATGAATCTCAGAGTGTCAGAGTATTGTTGAGTTCCATGCAGAAGTAAGAAAGGTGACTTTCCACCAAGCTTCATGTCACAAAGTAGTTCCAACGCAGTACAGTCGTCCCTCAGATATGTGGAGAATCTGTTCTAGAAACTCTCCCAGATACCAAAATCTTTGGATGCTGAAGTTCCTGATATAAATTGCATAATATTTGCATACAACCTATGCATATCCTCCATTTTACCTTAAATAATCTCTAGATTTTTAAATAATACCTAACACAATGTAAATGCTATGTAAATAGTCATCATACTACATTTTTAAATTGTATTTTTATTGTTGTAGTGTTATTATTTTTGTTTTTTTTTTCCTCAAATGTTTTTGATCTGTGGCTGGTTGAATTCATGAATGCAGAGCTCATGGGTACAGAAGACTGTATTTTAATCAGTGTTTTCAATGTTTCCCCAAATAACTCCTCCAGGCAACATTGCTTATGCTACACTGATTCTGAGTCTTACATGAAAATTGCTCCATCCACTTTCTGCCCTTGCTCAAACCAAGGAGACTGTACATCTAAGGGGCCAGGCAGAAAACCGGCCCCATGTCGTCATCACATCTCTCCTCTTGTTTCTTCCTGAACTTCCGAATCATAAGCCATTAGGCATATCACTGTCAACAGAAGAAATAATTCTGGGCATAGACAAAAGTGTGTTCTGTCTAAGAATGTAGCATCTGATCCCCAGAAGAGCCAGCCAACTTATACCAGTTAAATATAGGTTAAGAAAAATAGGTTATTCTGGGTGTGATGGCTCATGCCTGTAATCTCAGCACTTTGAGAGTCTGTGATGGGAGGATTCCTTGTGACCAGGAGTTTGATATCAGCCTGGGCAACCAGAGCCTTTTGCCCAAATAAATTTCTAAAAATAGCTGGGTGCAGTGACACACGCCAGCCATCCCAGCTCCTCAGGAGGCTGAGGTAGGAGAATCATTTGAGCCCAGGAGGTTGAAGCTTCATTGAACTATAATCATGCCACTGCACTTCAGCCTGAGCAACAGAATGAGACATTCTCTCAAAAAAAAAAAGAAAGAAAGAAAAGGAAAAAAAATAAATATAGCTTATGCAAATGACGGAATGATATGATGTCTGAAGTTTGCTTTAAAATAATCCCATGGAGGTAGGGAAAAATGTAGGAAAAAAGAGATGAAACAAAGTTGGCAAACAATTACCATCTCAGTGATGGGTACATGAACAGACCCATGTGTACTGTTGTCTACATGTCTTTGTTAAATTTCTCCACAATTAAAAGCCAAAGAAAGAAACAGGCAAAAGAAAAAATGTATAGGTTTAGCATCAGCAGAATACCAAACATCTTCTACACTGTTTGTAATTCAGGGTTGGCTAATGTTATACTTCTCATGAAAACTCCCAGAAAATACATAGATTCTAATTCAAAGAATAAATCTTCTCTACCTTTTGACAAAAAATTCTTCCCTAGGAGACAAGTTTGCATTTCTAAATAAATTGGCACCAAAGAGTATCTGCTATGGTTTGAATGTTTGTCTTCACCAAATCTCATTTGTAACCTAATCCCTATTGTAGTATTAAGAGGGTGGGAAATCTGACTACAGTAATTGAGAGGTGAGACATTTGAGATGTAATCAGGATTAGATGAGGTCATGAGGGTGGAGCATTAGTGGTTTTATGAGACAGGGAAAGAGATCTAGGCTAGCACACTCAGCCCCTTCATTATGTGATGTTCTGTGCCACCTTGGGACTCTGAAGAATGTCCCCACCAGCAAGAAGGTCCTTACAAGATGCTCCCACCACCACCTTGGACTTCCCAGACTCCAGAACTGTGAGAAATAAATTGCTTTTCCTTATCCATTATCCTGTCTCAGATATTCAGTTATAGCCACAGAAAAGGGACTAAGACAGTATTCAACCCACCTTTCTTGTTGTCCCCTTCAAAACTGAGCTTCCAAATGTATCTGGACTCTGAGGAGAAGGTTTTTGTCCAGCACTGAAACGGGGACTCCAAGTGAATGTGGCAGATGAGGCCCACAGGGGATAGATTTGTCATAGCCCTTGCACAGAAGGTGCCTTTTCTGCCACTACATTCTGATGCTGAATGCTTCAAGCAGGGCCAGCAGCAGCCACCATGGCATACTGCAGTACTCATGAAACCTTCCACAAACAGAATGAACCAAGTTCGTTTTCATTATTTGTGGTCCCAGATTTTAGTGGCTGATAATTACAAAAAGGTGAGAGAAAAATGACTTCTTTATTAGGGGTAATGTATCTGCCTTCCCGGTCCCGTCTCCTTCATACTCTTTTCTAAGTGACATGCACTCACATATCTAAGCATGTGTCTTAGCTCTGCTTTATTAAGGCTTACCTTGTCCAGAATGGTTATTTTCTACTTTCATCAGCGTCCACCTAGTTTTCCTAATCAATTAACAGGTTAAAAAAAATCAGGCACTAGGCTAACTCATTTTTTAGCTGTCTCTTATCAGAAAGCTTGTGCTTTTGCTATTTCTTCCAGTCTTGATCATTTTAGAAAGATGCCTTTCTTAAATGTCGTTTCTTCCTGTGGATGTTTCTGACCCAAAACAAGGGAAAACAGGGCAATTAATTCTTGTAACATTTTGTTATTCGGGCTACAGAGTCTACACTCCTGAAGTAACTCTGTTAATCATCAGCAAACTTTATGTCATAGGTTATTTCTCACTGAATCCACCTACTCATACACAAGAGAATGAAGTTTAATAAACCATAGGGAAATCTTCCCACAGAGAAACTTGCAGCGCAGACTCTAGCAAGCTAATTACTCCATTGTGAAACAGGTCAGGTTGACCTGAGGCAAAGTCATGAAATAGTTGGCATCTGCGCCTTAGTCCTTTGCCTAGATTTTCTTTCCTTCCTGCATTTTATTCTTTTAATTATCTATTTTCCTGTCATGGTGCTCAGTATCTGTATGTTGCACTGCTTTTTCCACCATACTTAAGAATTAGTTTATTCAAAGGAATTACAAGTTTTAATTTTAGTTTCTTACTTCTTATAGGAGAATTTGACAGAGAAGAGGTTAACCCAAGGACTGAATGGCTGAATTTCAGTCCTGAGGGTTCTCTGGAAAGCGTAGGCATTTCCTTTTAGAGAACTTCAGCAGGCACTTCTCAACTGAGAAAGTACAATGAATGGGAAAACTTGGAGACCCAGCTTCTAGTCTTTCCTCTGTCAATCATTAGCTTTGGTGACTGGGGAGAATCAACGTACCCATTTGGGCCTCTGTCTTCCCTTGTATGCAATGGAAGTGTTGGGCTGGTGCTATAGGGTCCCAGAGCCCAGCGTCACATCTGCACACAGTTGACATGTTCTCCAAATGTGTGCCAAATGGGTGATGGGAAATTACTTCCAGCTTTACCCTTCTGTGATATTAAGTCACGTCTTGAAAGCAATTATCGCTTCTGTGTCAGTCTAGGCCCGGGATCAACCACTTGACCAAGGTGCATGCAAGTTTTATTTGATAGGTTGGAAGTATAAGACATGGGACCACTTTCTCAGCTGGTTCAAATTCTTATAAAAGAAGGAAAAATTTTAAAGGGACCTTGGAACTGAAAAAGATAAACTCTGCTTTACATTAGTGTTTTTTTTCAGGATTTGTGTGGGAGGACAGGACAGGTTTATGATAGCCAGTACAGGTCAATTATAGAATATAAAGTATTCATATAAAGTATAAATTAATAAGAAATATACAAAGTAGAGTGACAAAAAAGGGTCATATCTGCAGCTTAGCATTCCTAAACCATGTGCTTTAAAGCTACAGTTTTCTCACTGGGAGGCAGAGGTTGCAGTGAGCCTAGATAGTGCTACTGCACTTTCCAGCCTGGATAACAGAGGAAGACTCTGTCTCAAAAAAAAGAGAAAATATTATTAATCAGAATTTATATGGGACAATTTGATCAATTAAAACGCAATTTATGTGTATAGGTAATTTTGCCTTTAGTTTTACAGATTTCACTCATTTCCAGGTTATTTAGGACAGCAATTTCTCCCCATCCTGTACAGCAAGGTTGTTTCATACATTTGTAATATAGTTAGTTTTTTAGGTCACATTCTGTATTCCACCCTGGGATTTTCCCAATCTTCTCATGATGCTTATTTAATTTGCATAAATTAAGTACTGTACAGTTCTATAAGTTTTGACAAATTCATAGTGTCATGTATTAGCTATTACAGTATCATACAGGATCATTTCACTACGCTAAAGAATCTTTTTGCTTCCCCTACTCAACCTTCTCTCTTCTTTCACCAAATCGCTGGAACCACCGGTTTATCATTATTGTTGTCTATTTTTATTGGTTTGCTCTTTTCAGAATCTTATCTTATTGGAATCATACAACATATAGCCTTTTTGGAATGGCTTAATTCACTTAACAATATGCACTTAAGATACGTCCATGTCTTTTTGCGGTTTGATAGCTTGTTTCCTTTAAATGCTGAATAATATTCAATTGTATGAATGTATTAGCTCTTGCTTATCTATTCATATATTGGAGCACATTTTGGTTGCTTCCAGTTTGGTGATGATGAATAAAGCTGCCATACACATTTGAGTGCAGGTTTTAGTGTGGGCGTAAGTGTTTATATCAGTTGGGCAAATATTTTGGAGCATGATTGCTGGATCTTATAAGACAATGTTTACCTTTTTAAGAAACTGTCAAATTGTCTTCCAAAATTACTGTATAATTTTACATTATACCAGTAATGAATGTAGTGACAATTACTATTACTCCACACCATTCTCAGCAATCTCTGTTGTTCATTTTACGTTCTATGTTGTTGTTGTTGTTGCTGTCATTCTAATAGGTGTTAGTGGCATCTCATTGTTGGTTTATTTTGCAATTCTCTAACAAAAAGTGAAGATGAGCATCTTTTCAAATTGTAGTTGCCATCTGTGTATCTTCTTTGGTGATGTGTCTGCTCAGGACTTTTGCCCATTTTTAAATTGGGTTGTTTGTTTTCTTATTGTTGAGTTTTAAGAGGAGATTTTTTGTATATTTTGAAAACGCATCCTTTGTCAGTTATATATTTTGCAAATATTTTCTCCCAGGCTGTGGCTGTGCCTGTGTTCTCTTAGCAGTGTCTTTTTACACAGCAGAAAGTCTTGATTAATAAAGTCCAACTTACTTTTTTCTTGGATCTTGCTTTTGGTGTTATGTCTAAAAACTCATCATCAACCCCATGGCCATTTAGATTTTTGTCCCATATTTTCTTCTACAGGTTACATAGTACTTCATTTCACATTTCATTAATGTCTGTGATCCACATTTAGTTAATTTTTATGGCTTTTTTTTTCTCTTTGGCATAGGGGCATTCTATAGTTCTTTTATTTATTTATTTATTTATTTTATACTTTAAGTTCTGGGATACATGTGCAGATGGTGCAGGTTTGTTACATAGGTATACACATGCCATGGTGGTGGTTTGCTGCATCCATCACCCTGCCATCTACATTAGGTATTTCCCCTAATGCTGTCCCTCCCCAATCCCCCTGGCCCCTGCTATTCCTTCCCTAGACCTCCACCCCCCAGGCTTGGTATGTGATGCTTCCCTCCCTGTTTCTGTGTGTTCTCATTGTTCAACACCCACTTATGAGTGAGAACATGCAGTGTTTGGTTTTCTGTTCTCGTGTCAGTTTGCTGAGAATGATGGTTTCCAGTTTCATCCATGTCCCTGCAAAGGACATAAACTCATCCTTTTTTTATGGCTGTTTAGTATTCCATGGTGTATATGTGCCACATTTTCTTTATCCAGTCTATCTTTGGTGGACATTTGGGTTGGTTCCAAGTCTTTGATTTTCAACAGTGCTGCAATAAGCATATGTATGTATATGTCTTTATAGTAGAATGATTCGGGTATATACCCAGTAATGGGATTGCTGGGTGAAATGATAGTTCTAGCACCACTTGTTGAAGAGACTTTCCTTTCTCCACTGAATTTGCTTTGCTACACCATCAAACTTTACTTGACTACATTTAGGTGAGTCTCTATTCTGTTCCATCAATCTGTCTGCTCTTTCATAAATACCACACTGTGATGATTACTGCAACTTCATAGTAGGCATTGGAATCAGGATAGTGTCAGTTCTCCAAATTTGTTTTTTTTTTTAATTAGTATTGAATTGGCTATTCTAGATATTTTGTCTTTCCACATAACCCAAAATCAGTTTATGTCAATATCTACAAAATACCATCCAGAGATTTAGATTAGAATTTTGTTACATCTCTACATAAAGTTAGGAAGAACCGATTCTGTAATTAACATTGAATCTTCCAATGCGTGAACACAAAATATCTTTCCATTTATTCAAATACTCTCTGATTTTAAAAATAATCAGAACTGTGGAGATTTTTACATGCAAAATCTACATATTTTTTAGATGTGTACTTACATATTTAATTTTTGAGTGCTTTATAAGTAGTATTTTTCTTTTATTTCAAATTCTAATTGTTTATTGGTGATACGTAGTAAAGCAATTAACTTCTATATATTAACACTGTATCTTGCAACCTTGCTTTACTTGCTTATTAGTTCCAGGAGTTTTCTTGTCAATTCTTAGACATTTTCTAAGTAGATAGTCCTGTCACCTGGGAACAATGACAGTTTTATTTCTTCCTTGTTAAACTGCATATCTTTTCTTGTTTGATGAAAGTAACTAGGCCTTCTAGTAATATAGGAATAGAAGTGGTAAGAGAGGATATCATTCCCTTGCTACTGATTTTAGTCGGGGAGATATCTAGTACCTCATCATTAAGTATGATGCTAGCTGTTTGGTTTTTTGGTGGATGTTCTTTATCGAGTTGAGAAAGTTCCCCTCTATTTCTAGGTTGTTGGGCGTTTTTACCATGAATAGATGTGGTGGCAAGAAAGGGGAAGAAAGAGTTCTATAATCTTATGATTTAATTTTAGTCTTTCTAAGGGCCTGGATTTCCAGGCTGTGACCTTCACAGGTATTTCTTCTTTGTTATAGCGTCATTTTCCCTTTAGGTGATACAGGAGAACTGGAGCACCTGCAGTGAAAACAGCACCTTTCCTCACATAGAATAGGGGCTTAGGAAAGCCTTTTTCCCTGGAGAGTAGTTATGGAGAACACTCTTGGATGTACAGAATTTCTAAACGATTACTTTGCCCTCATGTGGCAAGATAATCTTTCTTAAATCTGCACCATGAGGTAAAACACAAAAGTCTGAAGGATCCGTTAAAACTGCAGGCCTCAGGAGTTTCTTACCTTAATTGTTCCTGCCAGCAATGGGCTCCAGCAACCTCTGCTCTAGGTAAGCATATCTCCACTGAGAATATGTTAATGTGACTGTTTCTCCAGATTTAGGGCTATACCTTTTCCCATCAAAACTCAGTTCTCTGATGGGTCTAAGAAAAATCATTGATTTTTAGATTTTTCAGTTTTAATCGCTTTTTTTTTTTTTTTTTTTTTTTTTTGATGGAGTCTCTCTATGTCACCAGGCTGGAGTGCAGTGGCACGATCTCAGCTCACTGCAACCTCTGCCTCCTGGGGTCAAGTGATTCTCCTGCTTCAGCCTTCGGAGTAGCTGGGACTACACATACATTCCACCATGGCCAGCTAATATTTGCATTTTTAGTAGAGATGGGGTTTCACCATGCTGGCCACAATGGTCTCGATCTCCTGACCTCGTGATCCACCCACCATAGCCTCCCAAAGTGCTGGGATTACACGCATGAGCCACCGCGCCCAGCCAGTAGTTATAAAAATGGGCATAATCGTTTTTAATAGTTACAAAATGATTCAGTTTTTAATAGCTATAAAAATAGGCATGACAACTCCCAAACACTTTACATGTGTGAGCTGAGACCAGAAGTCATTCTGTGACTTTTGAAATCTCTCATTTGGAAACCCAGACTCTTCAGATCCTGAGCTGTCTGCCATGCATCATCACAATCTCCCTTTTGTCTTGAAAGCTTCAGGTAGTCTTGGAAGCAGAAAAGCATTCACCTCAGGAACAAAAAAGATGGCATTCAGTTGAATTGAGAATATGCTAAATGAAAGCAGAACATATTATGCAAATAAATTGTGAACATTTTTCCTGTGCAAAACCCTTTTATGAATAAAATGTTATAAGGTAACATTTTCTGGATGGAGTAGTTGGGAGCATGGCATCATTTATTCCAGCTACTGATTGAGTACTCATTTTATGCCAAACTATGTCAGAGGTGTTGGGAACATGAGGACTGGTAAGATAAATACACTCACAGTGCATATAGAATTTAAGTTTAGGGAAGAGGCATAATACAGTGTGCTTAATAGTAGGATTTGGAGGAGAATCTTCCAGGCAAGAGAAAAAGCCTAAGCAATTCCTAGAGATAAGAGAGAGCAAGAACAAAAAAATACAGAATTCCAGGATGGATAAAGGATGAAATTTGTCCTAGTCAGAATCACAGCAGGAAATAAATGGCACATTCAAAAGGTATAATTGAAGATAATTTAAGGAAGGAACTGTTTGCAAAGGTGTTGACAGGGTTAATGGAAGCCCTCAGGCATTGATAACATAGTTGGCATTGATAAAGTAGTTATCTCCCAACCTGAAGGAGAATGTAATGTGTGTGGTTATCAACACTAGGGGAGAGTTATAGCTGCAGAATAGGGATGCTGGGAGGAGGAGATGTGGGCCCTGGGCTGAGGAATGCAGCTTCTGCAATCCTTGGCCAGACAGGAAAAGATCCAGAGGCATAAATCTTCTGTCCTAGGATATCCTGTGGTTGTTCGTGATTGGCTGAACCTCATCAGAGGTGAGAGGGTTCAGGCAGTCCATAGAGTTTAGCCTATTTTCCAGCAAGGTAGAAAGAATGAAGAATGATATTGGCAGAGGTGAATGGGGTGGCCAATTGAGATCACATGGCTTAGTTCTCTTACAGAAGGGACTGCATCCCATCAGCAATTATATGTTAAAACAATAAATTGGGAAACCATTAGACCCAGGAGGCTTCAGTTTCCTGAGTTCCTATGTAAACAAACTGAAATCCAACACAGGGTAAATTGTAAAAGAAAACTTAAGCTTAACCAGAAACTGCCAACTAACTTCCAACCAGAATGTAATAACCAATGTGGTCTCCTGTGATATACCGTTTTTTGTTTTGGTTTGGTTTATTTTGTTTTGAGACGGGGTCTTGCTCAATCACCCAGGCTGGAGCACAGTGCAGTGCTGTGATCATAGCTTACTGTAGCCTAGAACTCCAAGTAATCCTCCTACCTCAGCCTCCCAAGTAGCTGGGACTATAAGCGTGTGCCATCATGCTCAGTTAATTTTAAAATTATTTTTGGTAGAGATGGGGTCTTGCTGTGTTACCCATGCTGGTGTGGGTAACATTGTCTTTCATCATGATGATGATCCTGTGCTGCTTCCCCTGGATAAGTAAATATGGGTAAAATTGTTTCATTAGAACTTGTCATGTGATGTTCTCTGAAAGTCTATAATAAGGTTAACTCAGATTACAAATTTTATCCCTTTGTTTTTAAACTTTACTTACCACTTTATTTTATCCCTTTTATTACTTTATTTCCTGGCCTTAAGTGATCCTCCTGCCTTGGCCTCCCAAAGTGTTGAGATTATGGGTGTGGGCCACCATGCCCATCCTAATACCCAGTTTTGAATGTTTTCCAGACAGTGAACTGGAGAGCTCACAAATCTCTGAGCTTACAAAGTGAAGGTAAATTTCTGTCTCTGCTTCCTGAAAGCAAATTGCCTTGGATTATGTTTGTTGATGTGGACTGAAAAATAAGTGTGTGTTCAGCCAATATCTGCATATCAAGTACCAGGAGCTGTGTTTATTTGGGCCAGTGGGTCCCACCTCTAGAACTGTAGCCACAATAGGTCCCACCACCTGACGAAATTTGCAACAATCTACCCTCACTCTCTAAGCCGCATGGATCTTGTGCCAGGCAAGCAGGTGAGTTAAATGAGGCTGAAGTCACACACTCGTGCACCATGCAGCTTTTGATGGTGGTACTAATCTCTGCAACACCCCCAGAGAAAGGATAATGATTTTGGTTTACTGAACTGGTGGGTGGAAATATGGGATTTTTTAATTTCTTTGGCTTCTGAGTTCTGATTTTATTCTTTAAAAGTTGTAGATGACCAGGACTGTCTATAATATGACTCACCATGCCTGTTAGATCCTATTTTAAACCTTCCTTTGTGTTATTTACCTACCTTGAAGGAAAAGTTAAAAAAAAAAAAAAAAAGAAAATATTTTTCTGAGATCAAAGTCCAAAGAATGATATATAACCTTTGGGGTGCTGTTAGACAAATAGGCCAGGTTGTTTGGAGAAATTTCTTAATGTTTCAGTTGAGGGGGAAAAAATGAAGCATGAAACACAAATACAATCCATTTACCTGCAATGGAGGTTTCGAAGGGTGACTTTCGGCTTGTTTAGATTTTCAACTTAGCCAGGTGTATTGTTATTTTCTCAGATACAGCCTTTTTCTGAAATTAGTAATGGAATAGTATTGTATTTTTCTTTGGTATGGAATAAGATCATTTATATCAAAGTAGAAAATAAAGAATCTTGTCTTAAAGCATTGCTATGTGTGCTTATTTGATAAGTCATTAAAAAGAGACAGGTGAACACATGGAGGGTAATTTGGAGGGCCTGGTAATCCTGTACTTCTACCCCTAGTCAAATAAATCTAGGTAAAATTGTTTAATCAGAACTTGTCTATATATAATGTTCTCTGAAATTCTATAATAAGGTCAATTCAGATTACAAATTTTATCCCTTTATTTTTAAACCTAATTTGATTTTATAAACATACATATTTTCTTCTAAATAACATATGGGTCAGTTTTTTAAGTATATGAAGCTAGTTTTTAAAAGTAAGTTTCCCCTCTACCTAGTATGATCTGAACTCTTGATCAGTTAAGAAGTTACTGTTTTCTTATAAAACAAAGACATGATAGGTGTTTGTAAACATCCTCTCCAATCCTTGAAACACTAAGTTGGTTGATTTTCAAAAGTATTCAGGTAAACCACTGTAAATTTTAAGTCTTTGGGAAGGATCCCATCATTTTCCCAGTTTAGTGCAATAAAGAAATAGTTCACAGATGTCCATGAAGCCACTATTTTTGCTCACAATGGCCTTGAAAATATAATGACCTTTCCCTCATCCTGCCTTTTAGACACCATGCAAGTTACTTTTGCGGTAAACTTTAACCCAGAACCATACAGGAAAGGAGTATCTTGAAAATGTAACTCATAGCTTCCACACTGCATTACAGAGGAGATCTTAGAATGGGGATCTATTAGTACAGGTCCTCTAAGAAGTGGACTCCATGTTGGAGTTAAAAATAGTTTTTATTAGGGGAAATGCCTGTAAGAGAAAATAGAGAGGACTCTAGGGAAGGCTGAAAGAGCGGTCAGACCACGGTGCTCTTCTGATCAATGTTAAAGGAAGGAGAGAAGGTTAGATGCAAATGATAACATGGCCATCTAATGGTTTGCCAAGGTGTCAGAAAGTCTTCAAGCCAGATTTGATCATTGGAAGAATCCTAGGTCTCCCAGAAAGATGTCTGCCTTATATTCCTGCCACACTTCATAATTGGCTGGAAGCAGCTCATGGGAAGCATGGTCTCAGTGCAAATTTGGCAACGGATTTCAGAGGCCCTTGCTCAAGTAAGTTTCCGGTAGCTGCAGGTTTGTGAAATATATTCACATGGCCATTGCATGGAAGAGCTAGTGAAAGACTGTACTCTGACAATCTATTGCAGCCCACTCTATTGCCAACTTAGCATCTACACCACCCCTTTAACCCATCCTATTTAGCTTCTGGTAAAGACCAGCAAAATATCTTACAAGAAGCAGCTCTTCTAACTAAAACCAAAACCATCCTCACCTTCCCACAAAGTGAAGACACGAAGTTGTTCATGCTGCTTTAGCCCAAGTGTGTGATATTTTTCACTCTTCTAGTGAAGTCACAACCCTTCTGTTATCCTTCAGTTTAAATACTAAGTGATGCAGTTAACTGCTAGTAACACAACTTACATCAGCTAGAAAGCGAGTTGGAGAATGGAAGAAAAATTGCATATATATAAATTATACACATTAAAACGATTTAAAATGTGCATAATCAATTTAGTTCCCATTTTTGCAATTGGTCCTGGGGCTTGATTTTCTTTGTCCACTGTTCGTTACATTTTCCCTTTGTTCTTAGCCAGCACCCTAGATAGTTATGGGTCTAATTCTGGTAAGTCTGTGCTTTTCGTGGCATTGCTTGTGTTATGTTATCGTAGTTGCTTACTACCTTTTACTCTGGGACATGGGGCACCAAGAGATTCCCCAGAAAATCCCTTGGGTCCCAATCATGTTCGTTTATGCCCCATTGTGTAATAGCCCTGTTTCCCCTTGATACTCAAGATTAGTTATGCAGCCAATGTATAAACTCTTTCTTTGGCTGGTGGGTCACTACACGAGGACTGCATAGTGGTTGGATGTCAGCCTCAATTTTCAGGTCAATGAAACCCTTGTTGTAACACCTTTGTTGTTTTAGAAAAGCAGAACCCAAAGTTTTGACGATGAAAAGCCAAACATTTCTAGCAGTTTATTAGGTTAGTGAAAGGAGCCATTCTTGTTTCCATTCTTGGCTTCTTAGACTTGTATATCCCACCCATGTGCTAGCTCAAATCACATATTATACCTGAAGGACATTATCATCAGGCCCTGTAAAAGTATTAGAACCCAAGTAGTGCCATGCGTGGTTGAGTACTTGAAAGCAGATTTCACTCCTCTACCTGACCACCTCTGAAATGGTCTCCTATGCTCATTCTCTCAGTTAATAGTTCATTAGTATACACTCATTCAAGACCATTAGAAGCTGCAGAAACTATATTTTAGCCATCATAGAGATGTCTAAGGTGTGATTGCCTCTTCTTAAGTTTTCAAAGATAATATAGTCACATCAATTGTTAATTTTTAATTAACAAATTAAAAATGATTTAATATAGGCACAAAGAATATTCTATAGTGATTAAGAAGCGGGCAAAGTCCCTCCTAATTTGGAGGTCAGAAAAGGCTTAATGGAGGAGATGTTTCATGGTGGAGGAGATATTCTAGCCAGTGGAACCAAAAGCAAGAGTAGAACGTGGCAATTTCAGTGAATCACCAAGAGTATCTGACTTGGTCAGAGACACAACAAGTATAAGAAACAAATAGGAAAGGAAGTTTGAAAGGTAGAGGGTATGAGATCTTTGCAGGAATTGAAATGTCCATCTAATCACTTCTTACTGCAATGAGAACCAGTAGAAGGGTTTTCGTTTTGTTTGTTGTCTTCCAAACAAATGTTGCAAAATATTAAGATGAAAGAAAGGTCAGAGCTTAAACCCTGTTTTTACTATCAGTTGTGTGATCTTAGAAAAGCACACCTCTTTCTGAACTTCAGTTCTATTGTCAGTACATGCGGATAATAATACAATCTTCAAAAGGTTAAGAGGATTAAATAGTGGCTCTAGTAGCTAATATTTTATGAAATAAATACGCCCAAGCCTCTCAACATGCATTATTCACTGACCAGGCAGTGGGTCATGACGGTGATGAATACAAGACTGATAGCTGTACTTGGGATGCATCATATGGTTCGAACCTGTGACTCACCCTGCACTGGGTCCACAAACGCTTTTGTGAGCAATTTTGAGGTCAGGAATCCCAGCACCCTGAGGTCACTGGGTATGAATGGGTAGAGGGATGGGACTATTCTTCAAATCACATTTTACTGGATTATGACCTGTTCTTTTACTTCTCTTTCATCTCCTCATCCCTTAGGCTGAAAAATTACTTTATTACATTTTGTTGCAATCCTAAGAAAAACCTGTATACAGGATAAAATTTCATAACTGTAAATGTGGAATAAAAATATTCACTTGGTGAACCAGTTTAGAATTTCAACAGGCTTTTCTACCAGATTCCCCATCCTCCAGCCCTATCCCTTGACCCCAGCATCTTCTGCCTTATAAAAACACACTTCAATTCCAGCTAATATAATCATAATCATAATGAATCATCATCATTATAATAATAGCTTGTTCTTGTGATATACAAGCATTGTTCTAAGCACTGCGCATGTTTTACATTATTTAATGCTCAAAATAAAGCTATGAGGTACATGTTATTTTTATCCTCATTTTACAGATGAAAAGATTGGATTTGAAAGGGATCAAATAACTTTACAAAAATGCTTGTCTGCCAAGAAGAACTGAGTAGAAGAGAGAAGCCAAGCTTGAGGGCTCAGTTACACCCCTTGTTGCCTCTCTTCCACCCTCCCTCTAAGCCCAGTGGTCCTCCAAATTATCCCCACCAGATTTTTCCACTCTAGAAACACATCTATATGTTTTACATATCTATAAAATGAAACAATACGGAAAAAAAAGTCTAGATTTTCTTAGCAGCAAAATCCTTCCTCTTCCCACTCACTTCTCCTTTTCCTCTTTCTGCACCATGCACAAGACTATGCCTGTTTACTTCTTTTTTTTTTTTTAAGGAAAATAGAGAAAAGAAGAAAGAAAGAGTGAAAGAAAGAAAAAAAAAAGAATGAAAGAGAGAAAGAAAGAGGAAGAGAAAGAGGGAGAGGGAACGGGATTCTTGTTCTATTGCCCAGGCTAGAATGCAGTCTAAAAATGGGTATTAAAAACCTCTTTTATGCCAATTAATTGTGCTTAACAATGGAGACAGGAAGGAATAGGGGATGAAAATAACAAACAAGCAGCCCACCAATATTTTATTTAAACCTGTGAAATGCTATGCAATTGCTGAGGAGTGATTTACTTCCAATTATGTGGTCACTTTTAAAATAGGTGTAATGTGATACTGGGAAAAATGTATGTTTTGTGGAATTAGGTTGGAGCCTTCTTTAAATATTTATTAAGTTTACTTGTTCCACGTCTGAGTTCAAGTCCTGGATATCCTTGTTAATTTTCTATCTCGTTGATCTGTCTAATATTGACAGTGTAATGTTAAAGTCTCCCACTATTATTGTGGGAATCTAAGTCCCTTTGCAAGTCATTAAGTACCTGCCTTATGTATCTGGGTGCTCCTGTATTGGGTGTGTATATATTTAGGATCGTTAGCTCTTGTTGCATTGATCCTTTCACCACCATGTAATGTTCCTCTTTGTCTCTTACGGTCTTTGTTGCTTTAAAGTCTGTTTTATCAGAGACGAAAATTGCAGTTTCTGTTTTTGTTTTGTTTTGTTTTGTTTTTTTGCGCTCCATTTGGTTGGTATGTCTTCCTCCATCCCTCTGTTTTGAGTCTTTGTGTATTCTTGCATGTGAGATGGGTCTAGATACAGCATACTGATGGATTTTAGCTTTCTATCCAATTTGCCTGTCTGTGTCTTTTGATTGGGGCATTTAGTCCATTTAAATTTAGGATTAATATTGAT
>CAUYLG010065604.1:0-22279 GCA_963573385.1 Cacajao melanocephalus
GGGTGGTTCTGTGTGTGGAGGTGCTGAGTGCAGGTTCCCGGGTGGTTCTGTGTGTGGAGGTGCTAGGTGCTGGTTCCCGGGTGGTTCTGTGCGTGGAGATGCTGAGTGCAGGTTCCCGGGTGGTTCTGTGTGTGGAGGTGCTAGGTGCTGGTTCCCGGGTGGTTCTGTGTGTGGAGGTGCTGAGTGCAGGTTCCCGGGTGGTGTCTGTGTGTGGAGGTGCTGAGTGCAGGTTCCCGGGTGGTTCTGTGTGTGGAGGTGCTGAGTGCAGGTTCCTGGGAGCCCTCTACATGTGGGGCCAAGGCTGCATGAGCTGCGATAGGCTCATTGTACTCCAGGCTGGCAACAGAGCAAGACTCTATCTCGTAAAGAATAGAAAGGAAAAGAAGAGAAAAGAGGAGGGGAGGGAAAGGGAGGGGAACAGAGAGGAGGATAGGTTTTATCGTATTTTAAAAGTCCGCTAACCTCCTAGGTAGGATTAATTAGAATGACGTAACAGAAAATTCTGGCGTCAGGGATATCTTTCTCTAAGTTCTACCATAAGTATAAATTAGGACAAGTTCTGAGCAATTTCTTAATTTTTTGAAAACCTCCTTAATTTTCTTATCTATCAAGTGGGATAATTGAACATATATCAAAGTATTTAGTGTGAAGATTAAGACGTACATCAAACACTTAGAACCATGTATGTCCCCGACCTTCACGAGCACTTGCACAATTTTCTCCTCTGTGATCTGTAGGCACCTTGAGTCCTACATCCTCTACCGCAGAGAACTGTGGTTGGCTCATAAGAGGTTCCTAGTGAACAAATGGTCATTCGATCTGCACTGAACATGCAAGTTATGACACGTGTGTGGCTATTAAAAAGCAAAAATCATTATGGAGGGTGACTGTTCAAGAGTCACTAGCAGAAAAAATTCACGCAAACTCTCACTTTTCAGAGTAATTTCAGAGATCAACTTAATTAATGAAAAGACTAGATAAAACACAAAATGTAAAGAATACAGAAACCCTGAACTAGAGTCGGATTTAGTGGCCGCCTATCACAGTGGCCTTTGATTGTGCACAAAGCCAAACACGTTTGCCTGACTTGGGAGATGGATCTTGGAGCCCCTAGCCAGTGCTGGGCTGGGATCCTAGTGTCCCAGCTCCAAGTCTGACACCCGTGCAGTTTCACCTGGGTGCTCCAGTCTCAGCCTACATCGCAACCACAGCCATTGCAGACTCCCAGAACCACAGGAAGTCACAGGCCCCAGAACAGTTCTGTCGCTGAGTGGGAGTGTAAGCTTTGAGGGGTGTAGTTCCAGGGACAGTGTGGGCTTTGCGGGGTGTAGTTCCAGGGACGGTGTGGGCTTTGCGGGCTGTAGTCCCAGGGACGGTGTGGGCTTTGTGGACTGTAGTTCCAGGGATGGTGTGGGCTTTGTGGACTGTAGTCCCAGGGACGGTGTGGGCTTTGCGGGGTGTAGTCCCAGGGACGGTGTGGGCTTTGAGGGGTGTAGTTCCAGGGACGGTGTGGGCTTTGAGGGGTGTAGTTCCAGGGACGGTGTGGGCTTTGAGGGGTGTAGTTCCAGGGAGAGTTGGGGTTTTGAGCTCTTGTGATGCTATTCTTGCTGGCTTTGTTCTTCTGACACCGTTAGGCTGATGCTGGACCCTGGAGATGCTGATGCAGAGGTACCAGGTGGCTCCCAGGCCACTCCTCTCCTCCGGTTGGGTGTGGGAATCAGGCCCATGGGGCAGTTAGTCTGGCCTGTCCCCAGCCACACAGGGCCAGGGGCTTCCCGCTCTTCTCTGATGGGGCCCCTGGGAGGGGAGTACCTGCCTGGGCTCTGCGTGCTGCCGGTGGAGGCCAGGAAGCATGGAGGATGTGGGTGTCACCAGTGTGTCAGGGGCCCCTCCTGCTGGTACTGAGAGGTGGGTGGGGGCTCGCCGAGCCCTGTGGCACCCTTCCTGTGGTGGTCAGGCCAGCCTTGTCCCTGGGAATGGGCATTCTGGAACTCTGGACGGGGACAGCAGGCTTTCTGTTTTGGTTTGGTTTTCTTACTCCTGCGCTTTGGAGTAGTTCTGAGAGGCAGGTCTCCCTGGAGCTGGAGGGAAAGATCCCTCCAGGGCACCCACTGCAGAGCCGTTCTGCAGGTCCTGAGGGTCTGGTTCATCTGCCTCTCCATCTGCCACGGCCTTTTATGGTTACCTGTTGAATTATTTCCATGGACTTTAGTTGTATTTATGTGGAAAGAGCAGAGGAAAGTGACTCTATACAGTCTGCAGTTTTCTAGAACCACATGAACCAAATATATTTTAAAAGAAAGTTCCACCTTTGAGATTATTGAAAACATATACTACTTAAAGCTAAGTGCATTCAGTGGTAGAAAGACATGTGACAAATATTTTCACAATAAAAGCAATCGAAAATGTTTTGTAGGTTTCTAATCTCTAGTTAAACAAATTGTTAAGGTAGTAATAGTCTGATTTCTAGTAATACATTATTTTCAGACCTCCATCATTCTGCAAGAAATGAATGCCAAAAACAAAATAAAATTACATTTTGAACTACCAATACAAATGAAAATAATTCTATGTAGAAAGGAGATTCTAAAGGGAGCAGTTTCTTCTTAACCATGGCTGCTCCATAATTGGACACCCCAGATTCTGTGGTGTCAATAGCGAAGCCACCCCTGAAGTGGAGCCTCAGAGGCAAAACCACCTGCTCCGTGTCATCCTCCAGCACCCAGATTCAACAGCAATCCTCCCACTCTTTCATGGGCTCCTTTGTGGATTTTTAGTGGGGGGCAAGCAGGGAATGGAGACCTGAAATGTCTGCCTTCATGAGTAATGAAGACCTGCCCTCCATCATAAGACATGGAAGCCTTGAAGTTACCCAGGAGCACAGTCACTGTAGCTGGGGCTCTGGGCCACCAGTGGAAACGCTGGCGCTGCCCACAGTTTGCTTTCATACACCTCAGCCGTCCACACATTCACGCATTGAACAAATACTTACCAAATGCCAGATAGATGCCAAACATTGCTGAAATGCAAGTAAAGAAAGCTCATGTCGTCCCTACACAAATGGAGGAGGCTGACAACCCATCAATGAAGAAGGCAGTGGCAGTGCAGCCGCCGTGGGCCGCAGGGTGTGGGGTGTTGTCAGCCGGAAGCCGCCAGCCTTCCCTCCCCCGCAGACTGTTGCCAATGACAAATGGAAACACTGCAAATGTGCAGATTAACTCACGGGGAAATGCTCAAGAGCGATTTTAAGGCTGTTCTTTCAGATCTATAGAAATCTGAACATCTGATCGTAACAAACATGCTGGCAGCATCTAGGAGAACTGTAAATGGGTACGTTTCCTCCCCAAGGACGGGCTTAGGTCCAAAGCCAGGGAAGTCTGGCCCTCAGGGTCTTGCATTTTGCTCTTGCATGAGCTAGAGGGACCTCTGCTGATTACAGCATTTCCTCCGGCGATGAGAATCACTACCATTCAGAAGAACAAATCTTGTTAATAAGCACAGAGGGCTAGTGTCGCTTTTACCTTCAGCAAAGGAAACAGACACCATTGGACCTGCAGGCTATGAACCAAAACACCCAGCTGCTGGCTGTGAAATGATTGCGGGTAACACTTATCCATATGTTGCTAGTACTTGGCATGATCCTTATATATAGGAATATCATAATAAATGTTTTATATGAATACATTAATATGTGATTCCAAAATCACATATACAGTTACACCAGATCTGAATTCAGTGTGTTAAAATTTATTCCTAAATGGGATACTTTGCCATGAAAATATGTTTCTTTGAAAAATAATTGCAAGCTTTGGCTTTCAACTCTGACCCATTATATAAATGGAGAAAATGAGGGTATATAAGTTGCCTCAGCATTGAAGCAACTGAGCAATGGTCCATGTAATAGCACCCAGGAAATAGAGTGGAAATTTGTTGTGTAATGCCAAGCTAAAAATCCATATCTCACAGCTGCATTCTAGGGCTAGCACTTTATTTTAAAAGTTAGGTAAACAGGAAAAATGTTCATATTACCCTAATATACTTTCCATTTCCACCCTGAGACATAGCAAATATCTTCTGCATATTAATGACACACCAAGTGCAAATGTGATCTTTGGTCAATGTTCAACAGAGACAATAATGCATTAAAGCCACCCTGTGGCTTTAATTAAAAGAATGAGAATCTGGATTCATCAGAGGTGAAGGTACAAGTTAATTACCCAATTATCTTCAGCATAACTCAAGTTGAATATCAGGGAGGGTCAATCCTTGGATCTGGGTTCCTAATGCTACTTGACCCCAAAGATCAGCTTGCCCTCTGGGACCCTTTCTCCAGAAATTTCCTAACAGTAATGATGTCATGAAACCATGAAAAGGAGCACATTTCTCCTGGCTCTTCCGAGCACATTCCCTTGCTGTGGTCTGGCTCACCACGGTTAGTGTCTCCGAGAGCAGCTCTGCAGAGGGACACGTCTGTGGATCTCACAGTCACAGCATCCCCTCCTAATGACAGAGTCACCCGCCTGCCTAGACGGCCAGGGCTCTGGGGAGAAGAGAGCCCTCCCCCTGACTCCGTGTGCCTTTTCTCGCTTTCTTGTCTCAGTCCTCCCTGCAGGAAGTAGCTTAAATAGGATTGATCAGATGAGAAGATTCAACCTCCTTCCCTCTCCCTCAGACTGTTGCCAAATGACAAATGGAAACACTGTAAATGTGTAGCTTAACTCATGGGTAAGTGTTCAAGAATAAATTTGAGGCTATTCTTCCAGTTCTAGAGAAACTATACATCTGATCAAAACAAAAACATTGGTGGTATCTGGAAGAACCATAAATGGGCGTGTTTCCTCACCACAGACAGGTTCAGATGCAAAGGCCGCCCTGCTTTACTGAGAGGTGGTGAGATGGCGGTGGCTGTTTCATTTTTCTCTTCCATGTATGCTGCTAACTGATCAGAAGCACAGGTAGCATGGGAGTAAGTGGGAGCATTTCTCCACCTCTATCTCCATCTTCATCTCTACCTCTATCTCTATCCTTTATCTCTATCTCCATCTCTGTCTCTGTTCTTTATGTTTCCCTCTGTATCCCTATCCCTGTCTCCATCTCTGTCTCTATTACATCTCCATCCCTATCTCTATGTCTTTCTCAAGTCTATCTCTATCTTTATCTGTCTCCCAAATCTACCTTCATCTCTATTCCTGTCTCCGTCTCTATTTCTAGCTGTTTCAATCTCTATGAATTCCTGTCTCCATCTCTATCCCTATCTCTATCTCTATCTCTATCTCTATCCCTATCCCTATCTCTATCCCTATCTCTATCCCTATCCCTATCTCTATCCCTATCCCTATCTCTACCTCTATCTCTATCTCTATCTCTATCTCTATCCCTATCCCTATCCCTATCCCTATCCCTATCCCTATCCCTATCTCTATCTCTATCCCTATCTCTATCCCTATCTCTATCTCTATCCCTATCTCTATCTCTATCTCTATCTCTATCTCTATCTCTATCCCTATCTCCATCCCCATCTCCATCTCCATCTCCATCTTTATCTCTATCCCCATCTCCACCTGGTCTTGGTTACCAGAGGTTCAAGCTCAATGTCTAATCTCTCTTTATTACCTTTTTGCTATTATTCCTTCATACATATGGCAGTGAAAAATATCACGAAGTCCTAGGAGCAGAAGTCAAGCACTCCTGGATGACACAGTAATATCACCAAAACCCCTCAAATTGCATCCGTCTCATGTTGGCTTGGAATTACTGATCAAAACAAAGATCTAATGAGCAAGGGCTCACACACACATGGGTCATTCCAGCACCAACCCACTGTGACCTCCAAAGGTCAGCACAAACTGAAGGGCCAAGAAATGTGCATGGACACAGATGAGGAAAGAAAGAAAGAAGAAAAGAAAGAAAGAAGAAAGAAGAAAGAAAGAAAGAAAGAAAGAAAGAAAGAAAGAAAGAAAAGAAAGAAAGAAAAAGAAAGAAAGAGGAGAAAGAGGAAGAGAAAGAAAGAGAAAGGAAAGGAAGGGAGGAAGGAAGGAAAAAAGAGAAAGAAAACAAGAAGAACACTGTCACTTCTTTAGAATATGTATTGAGACCTCTTTTCAGGTCTTGTTTTAATCTCTTAAAAATCCCTCTAAATGAGAAGCATTCTCTGGCTTGTGTTCCCCAGAGGCATCTGTAGTGGACCTCTGCTGCTTTCAGTGCTCAAAGTCCATCCCTCCTTCTGTGGGTATCAGTTTCCCATTCCATGGAGATTACTGTGTATTCAGCTACAGTGACTGGTTCAGAAATGATCAGGGACCTGCTCAGACCCAAGAAAGCCCATGAAGATGTCTTTCCAAACCACACATCCACCCGCGCTTTCAATTACATGTGTTAATATGTGCTCTTCCTGTAGAAGAAATGAACTCCTCACTTCAGGAGCAGGGAACAGATCCACTTCCAAGGACAGAAATGAATCATACCTGAAATAGAAGGTGGAACCCAAAGTTCTTTCTGCATTTTATAACTGGCTCCATCACTCACCCAAGTGCCGAAGCCAGAAAAGTGAAAGTAAGCTTTTCTCCTCTCCCCGAATTCCTCTGCTTCAACAGCAGCTCTGGAGTCCACGCCCTCTCTCTTCCTGCAGGACCGTTCCTGAGCCTGGGCCACCGTTGTGGGAAAACGCCTCCAACGTCCTGTGCTGCTCTCCTTGCCCTGAGTCACCTCCTCCGAATTCACATCTGGTCACAGCTCCTGCTGGTGTTAGCGATCCACTGCCCTCAGAAAGGCCTAGCCTCCGTCAACACTCAAAAGCCCTTCATGAATAGGCAGCCATTTCTTTCTCCCACCCCCCCGTGACCATTTCCTGCCTGCTTTCTATAGCGTACCCAATTCTTGAGAAGGCCATGCAGCCCCGCCTCCGGGCCTCCCTGTTCCTCTTCCTGACAAATCCCTCCCACTTTCCCCACCTGGCTGAATTCTACTCACCTGGCAGATCTACCTTCACAGTCTCTTCCTTTGCTTCAGAAGCCCAAGCCTGAGTTGGCTGTGCGCCCACATCCCCCCCTCCTCTCCTAAACCACGTCATAACATCTGCCCGACTCCCGAGCAGGCTTCCTCTCGCCAAGTCATTGAAAGTGCAGCACTGTCCTGATGCATAAAGGGCTGAGGGTTAAAATAATGAGCTGGGGACCATGATGAGCTGAGAATGCAGGACCCTCATTCAGGTGTAATAATTCTACACACACCATGCTCATCAAAAAGCTGCCGTGAAACAAACACCACTGGGAGACGGACAGTGAGAGACCTCAGCTGCGCAAGAGAAGACCACGACACCACGAGACCGCGAGGCCCATGGACTGTGGCCACGTCTCTGCTTGCCACCACAGTGCCACTGGCTCCTGAGCACAAGCCTGGTACATGATTGGCAGTCTGTGTGTTTCTTGGAGGCAACTGGGGATCTTTGGCTAACAGGGAAGAATTATTAATGTAGCAAATTTATATTTTTATTCAAAAGAATGTACTGATCAAAAGAAGCACATTTCCTTTACCACGAGGCATGACAGGAAGATGATTAAAATGGAAGTCAAGCTCTCTGCCACGTTAGACCACGTGCTATGAAGGGCACACATTTTCAGGACAGTGTTCAGTGAGTCTTGGCACGTATATATACCACTCCCAACAATTCCCTTCACTCCAAAAAGTTTCTTGAGTTTTTTTACAGTCAACCGTATCCCAGAAGCGACCGCTATTATGGTTTCTAACGACTTCGATTGTTTTTACGTTCGTGAACGTCACGCCAGTAGTGTTACATAGAATGTGATTTTGAATCTGGATTCTTTTGTTCAACCTGTGTATGAGATTCACCCATGATGCTTCTGGTACCAACCGTTTATTCTCCTTAATCAGTGAGTAATATTCCATCACATGAAATATCTCAAATTGTTTATTTTTTTTCTTGATAGAATTTACATCTGTGTCAAGTTTTTGGCTATTACAAGCAAATATGCAATGAATACTCATGTACAATTATTTTTGTAGAAACGTATCTTCATTTCTTCAACATTCAGGAAAGGGAATCGTTGGCGTAAGGTAGGGCCCACTAACGCTTCAGAAATTGCCAAACTGTTGGGCAAAGTGGTTGCCCCCGTTTACTCTACCGGCAGGTGTCTGGTAGTTCCGCCAGCTCACGTCCTCTCCAGCACGGGCTTTGCTGGTCCTTCTCCCCATATCCTGTGCTGTGTGTGGGTGGGTATGTTAGTCTATTTTCACACTGCTGGAAACACATACCTGAGACTGAGTCATTTATTTAAAAAAGGTTTCATTGATTCACAGTTCCACATGGCTGGGGAGGCCTCAGGAAACTGACAATCACGGCAAAAGGGGAACCAGGCACATCTTACGTGGTGGCAGATGAGAGAGAAGAATGAGCAAAAGAGGAACTGCCACGCCCCTATAAAACCATCCGACCCTGAGAGAGCTCAACCACTATCACGAACACAGCATGGGAATAACTACCCCCCCGATCCAGCTGCCTCCCACCAGCCTCCTCCCACACCTGGGGCTTATGGGGATCGCAAGTCAAGATGAGATTTGAGTGGGAACACAAAGCCTGACCTCATCTGGGGGAGACAGTGCATCCATCACCATGGGGTAGTTGCCTTTCCTTAAGAACAGGTGGTGTTAAGTAGCTCTTCAGGATTTCATCACAGCTGCTTAGGTGACAACAAGGAAGTGAGGAATATTCTGCTGAGAGGGGCCTGCATGGCGCATAGAGAAGGATGTTAAGGCGCTGGTGCTGAGAGGAGCCTGCATGGCGCATAGAGAAGGATGTTAAGGTGCTGGTGCTGAGAGAAGCCTGCATGGGGCATAGAGAAGGATGCTAAGGTGCAGGTGATGAGAGGAGCCTGCATGGGGCATGGTGGAGGGTGTTCACGTGTGATCTGCTGGGCAGGAAGGGAGCTGGAAGTTGAGAACCTCAGTGAGGCTCACAGCAGAATTTTATCACTCTTTGGCAGATGAGATGGGAGACGAGGCTCAGAAGAACTGAATTATAGACCACAGTGTCACAAGTGTAAACAGCAAGCAATATTTATCTTTCTGTAAAAGGGTTTTTCAGTCAAAACTGGGGTGTAATTTGGCACTGAATCTCTGATAAACGAAAGTGTTTAGATGTTTTTACTCAGTGTTTCGCGAGCTATCTCCTCCTGGGCCTCCCGTCATCATCTCCTTGCCTGTGAGGCAGGTGGCACGCCCTCTCTCTCAACTCCCCAGCCGTTTTCCATTTGCAAGTGACAGGCAGGACTCAAGTAATTTTTATGCATAGTGGATATTTGACACTGGACTCGTAAAGGTCCAAGTGACGCTCTTGCTGCCGGGATGCAGAGTGAACCCTGATTTTAGGTGGTCATTTGTCATTGTTCTCACAGGGTTCTTAGGACACCCCACACCTGCAACAAGTTATAGGTCCACAGTCAGGGCCGGCTCAGCTGAGTGGCCCAGTCATTCCAGTGCTCCTAACAGGACTGCCCTCCCCTCCGGTTGAGGCAGAGCCTGGGTGTGGCTGTGACTGCACTGGCAGTGGGTGAGGTGCCAGGTTTTTTGTCTCCTGCACACGGACGGGCCGTGAGACCTGGCGCAGTGGCTGCGGGACACCAGTGGCATCTCCCAAGGCTGGCAAGCTGGCCCTGAGTCCACTCCTACCTGGCTGCAGGAATTGAGGAAGGGCCCTCCAAGATACCAGAGTCAGTCCTGGAACTGGAATGCTTCCTGGAGATGCACAGCGTCACGGAGGGAACCACGTGGCCGCTCGAAGACAGCAATTGAGGAGAACTGCAGGAAGAAATAAAACCGGGAAAGAGCATGAAACTGGAGGTGAAAAGACAACGAATCTGTCCCAGGCCAGTTGTCTGGCTTCGCCACAGTGACAGGGTTAGGGCCTCTGTTCAGTTCAGCTACCAGCTCTGCCTGCGGAAAGAGTTAGCTGTCAGCTCACAAATAAACAGCATGTTATCGGTCACTTGTGGTTAATGGTGAACTTTTAACCTAAACAATAAGTAAAGCCAGTTAACTGCTGTGCATCTGGTTCCTAGCCACCGCCTTGCCAGTGCTCCTCCGTGTTTTCGAGGGGTGGGCTCCAGCCTGCGGGACGTTCGCAGGGTCTCAGACACGCCCGTCCCAGGAGGTTGCAAGGGACCGGGGAGGGGCACCGACCTGGACAGAGCACAGCTGCTGTTCCTCTTCAGCACTCACAGACATTTCTCACCAGTTTTTCATTTTCTAAGTACAGATTTATTTTTTAACAGTTTTCAGCAAATGACCCAGAATCATTATGCTAATTTTAAGAACTGTTACTTAAAAGTTTTTTTTTTTTTAAATAATTCTAGTGTAATGTTTTCTACTTTGGCTGTAAAAACTGATGAAAATGAAAAAGAGTTTCAAATGGCAAGACTATAATACATTACATTTGAACTCAAATCAGTGTTTCATTAATCTCACCTTTGATGACTGCAAGGATAATGCTTTTTAACTGTGTGTTCAGAAAGATAGAAATTTGCGTTTTCCTCCCTGATTCCCAGTCCTTGTCTCCTCTCTTTCAGGGACCAGCCACACTGCGGGGCAGCCACGGGAGACTCCTGATACACAAGGAGCAGTGAGGGTGCTCAGGAGCTCTGTTCAGATAAGTCCCTGCAGGGGCGAGGGTGCTGGGGGCTCTGTCCAGCTAAGTCTCTGCAGGGGCGAGGGTGCTGGGGGCTCTGTCCAGCTAAGTCCCTGCAGGGGCGAGGGTGCTGTGGGCTCTGTCCAGCTAAGTCCCTGCAGGGGCGAGGGTGCTCAGGAGCTCTGTCCAGCTAAGTCCCTGCAGGGGCGAGGGTGCTCAGGAGTTCTGTTCAGCTAAGTCCCTGTAGGGGCAAGGGTGCTGTGGGCTCTGTCCAGCTAAGTCCCTGCAGGGGCGAGGGTGCTGTGGGCTCTGTCCAGCTAAGTCCCTGCAGGGGCGAGGGTGCTGGGGGCTCTGTTCAGCTAAGTCCCTGCAGGGGCGAGGGTGCTCAGGAGCTCTGTCCAGCTAAGTCCCTGCAGGGGCGAGGGTGCTGTAGGCTCTGTCCAGCTAAGTCCCTGCAGGGGCGAGGGTGCTGGGGGCTCTGTCCAGCTAAGTCCCTGCAGGGGCGAGGGTGCTGGGGGCTCTGTTCAGATGACTCCCAGGAAACCTTCTCTGGGCGTGCAGTACATTCACAGTGCACTGTGATGTGGGTCACACACTTACTATACGTTTAAGCCCTGAGCTATTAGAAAAATCAGCTCCTTTTGGGATAAGCCCAACAATGGCAGTGTGTCCTGCATTATTCACAAGGTTCGGTTCTGTCACAGAGCACTGTTTTACGATAGGGCTGTGGGACGCCTGTGGCGATCAGCCCCTGTCGTTAGGAAGCAGTCCATTCGGTAAAGACTGGATTGTGTAGTGACTCATGCAGTCCTATCAGCTGGGATATAAAATGCAGTAATTTGAAGCTCTCATTCTGTCTTCCAGGAAGATACAGTCTTCAGACGTAACACACTGTGAAAAAGGCATAAACCTTTTATTAACCCAGTTTCACAATGAACATCGATTCTTACTGGTTTCACAATATAATGAAGAATTCATAATCGGTGCAATTAGCCTGTTGTGATGCTGCAAGAAGATTCATGGCGATAAGATGATTTTTAATTAGATGCAACATGGCGCAGGCCCAGCCCTCCCTTCCCGGCTTCGTCTTCCCGCAGCTCTGCATGTGGAGGTGGCCGGCAGGCACAGGTGTGATCCCAGGATGTGGCTGCGTGGCCCCTGGAGAAGCCTGGAACGCAGAGCCTGAGCTCCCTGGCCTCAGAATCAAACCCCTCGTTCCTGCACTTTGGCATCCAAAGAATGTTTTTTCTTCCCTTAGATAATCGTGAGTTTAGTCCAAGGCAAAATTAGATTTAAAAATTTACAGTTACCAATAAACCAAACTTCATACTTTGAAAATAGCAAACATCTAATGAAGACAAAATAAACCTGCCCCTCAAAAAAACATTTCTTGCTGTTTACTTTTCATCTCAGGGACTCACCTTCTCTGAGCCTCTACCTCACACGACGCCACCCACCCCAACATGAAGGTGTGAACGCTGGATGAGTAAGTGAGGTGTCTCTCAGTAAGACTCGCCTAGAGTCACAGGACCCACTGCAAGGGTAGATGCCCCACTTCATGTAAGACGCTCCCAGGGCCGCACGCTGCTCAGGGCACAAGACCCGAACCTGCTTTTCCCAGGAACCAACAGCAAGAACGCTGTGAAAATGCAGATGCCGCTGGATCATGAAGACGCATCGACTATTTCCTTGGTTAGATTAACCTTAGCAAAAGGAAAGACGGAGAGCTGGTAACTTTTGAAGAGGCACGAACGGTGTGTGAGGAGGTCAGGGGCGTGGAACCTGCACCCTGCGGGGCACTTTCGGAAGCGGAGATGCCAGCAGGATGTGCAGAGAAACGCTGAAAACAGACCCGAGGGGAGCATGACGCTGGGCAGGCGCCGGGCCCACTCGCCATGTCTTCTCCTGTGCAGGGCGTGAGCCATGACCTCCGTGGCATCTGCGCAGATCACAGGTGCTTGGTGACATTCCCATGGTCACAGAGTAAGACAGAGCTGACCCTGGATTCACGCACGCAGGAGCCCTGGCCTGCACTGTTCCCACGGAGGTCGGCGGGGCTGTGGCCTCACTCCTGTGGTGAATTAATTCTGGCCTGTCCGCCTTCCTGGGGGCGCGTCTCCATCTGCAGGACGCAGGAGACGCTTCCTTGTCGCAGTGGGGCACGGGCTGAAGCACGCGTGTGAAGCCACCCCGCAGTCTCTAGGAAGCCACGGTGGCTCTTGACGGAGATTCTCATGCTGCCCCCTCACCTCTAGGGCAAGGGTCTTGGGAGAAGAGGGCACAGGAGCTCAGGCCTGACGGGGGAACGTAGCCTCTGACAGCAGGAGAGACAGGGCGCGTTGGAAACGGAGGCTTCCGCCAAGCGCATCTTCACCTCATGCAGGCAAATCCCAGTGCTGTGTCTGGGTTCAAATCCCGCCTCTGCTGCGGAAGTGGGTGGCCTTGACCAAGTTGCCAGGGCTAAGTCTCAGGTTCTTCCTCCGTTTGAAAAACATCCTACACTTCTTAGGTCCTTCAGGTTACCTAAGCCCCACGCCGTGTGAAGAGAGCATAAATGGCGCTCAGGACAGCTGAGCACACAGAGATTCCTGGGGGTGGCAGGGCTGGAGAGGGCGTGGAAGCCCGGCACCCACCCACGAGCCTCGCCCTGGCGTCTTTTCTTCTGTGTCCTCTGTAGACCCTTCATAATAAAGCAGTGCACATAAACAACAAAGGAGAACTTTCCGGACGCTTTGCACAGAGGCCAGCGCACAGTGAATGCTGGGTAAATGCTGTCATCAGCCACTTAAAAGTATTTGGTGAGCCAGGCGTGGTGGCTCACGCCTGTCATCCCAGCACTTTGGGAGGCCGAGGTGCACAGATCACAAGGTCAAGAGATCGAGACCTTCCTGGCCAACATGGTGAAAGCCCGTTTCTACTAAAAATACAAAAATGAGCTGGGCGTGGTGGAGTGTGACTGTAGTCCCAGCTAGCTGGGAGGCTAAGGCAGGAGAATTGCTTGAACCCGCGAGGCAGAGGTTGCAGTGAGCCGAGATCACACCATTGCACTCCAGCCTGAGCAATAAGAGTAAAACTCCATCTCAGAAAAATAAAATAAAATAAAATTTTACATACCTTAAAGAATGGGCCAGGTGTGGTGGCTCACGCCTGTCATCCCAGCACTTTGGGAGGCCAAGGAGGGCGGATCACGAGGTCAAGAGATTGAGACCATCCTGACCAACATGCTGAAACCCCGTCTCTACTAAAAATACAAAAGTTAGCTGGGCATGGTGGCGCACACCTGAAGTCCCAGCTACTCAGGAGGCTGAGGCAGGAGAATTGCTTGAACCTGGGAGGCAGGGGTTTCAGTGAGCCGAGATTGTGCCACTGCACTCCAGCCTGGTGCCTGGTGACAGAGCAAGACTCTGTCTCAAAAAAAAAAAAAAAAGAAAAAAAAGTTTGTAAAATGTTGACTGCTTAGCATTACAAAGAGAACTTGATACCATTTTTCCAAACTGTTCCCTAACATTAGATTTTCTTTAAAAAATGTTTCCTATAATAATTCAGCCTCTAAATGTGTATTAGTCTGTTCTCTCACTGCTATAAAGAAATACCTGAGACTGGGAATTTATAAAGAAAGGAGGTTTAATTGGCTCACGGTTCTGCAGGCTGTACAAGAGGCATAGCAGCTTCTGCTTTTGGGGAGGCCTCAGGAAACTTACAATCATGGTAGAAAGTGAAGGGGAAGCCGGCACTTCTTGCATGGCCAGAGCAAGAGGAAGAGAGAGAGAAGAGGGAGGTGCTACACACCTTCTAAACAACCAGACCTCACGACAACTCACTCACTATCAGGAAAACACCACTGAGGGTATGGTGCTAACCCATTCATGAGAACTCCACCCCCATGACCCAGTCACCTCCCACCAGGCCACCTCCAACACTGGGGATTACAATTTGACGTGAGATTTGGTCGAGACACAGATCCAAACCATATTAGGGTGCTTCTAGAGATTGAAAGCTATCAGAATTGAGAAATGAAGTCAAATATAAAATAATCACTTCTTGAAATGGATGTACTCTTTTAATAATGTGCCTGGTAGAACTGTATACAATATGAATCTTACTGAAATTCATTACTAGTTTGATCAAAGTTTTGAAAATCAAAATTACAGTCTATTGGCTAGTGCTTATACAGCTTTGGGATTGTAGTTTGCATTGGGATACAGAGAATAGGGTCAGCTATGTCACTGACTAGGCAGCGACAGTGTTGTAAGTGCAATAAAGGAACATGTGGTGCAGCTGAGAGAATAATTTGTCCTTTGTGGGTATGTCAGGGAATATTTTATAGTGGAAATATGCTTGAACTGGGCTCAAAATGGTTAGGAGTCTCCACGAGGAGCTGGATGGTTGGAATGGGAGGAACCAGTATTGGTGAATATTGCTGAACATTTGAGTCTGAGTCTCAAGCAGTGGGAAATGAGACTGAAGAGACTAACAGGGCCTAAAGCATGAAGACTTTGCACCTTGTTCTGTGACTTCCCTGCAGTGGAGTGAACAGGGTGACTCGTAGCATCAAGACCAGCCAGGAGGCTCCAGCAGCAACGTAAGTTAGTAGTTCTTGAATTCTCAAATAGGTGTGTTGATATTCACTCGGGATGGTGGCAAAATATGACAGAAAATACTTAGGGAAAGTTATAGATGATAGTCTCAAACCTTTTGGAAGGCCCAAAGGTTTTATTGAGGCAGGTTGGCATTTCGTCCTCTGAAAGCAGCCAATGGCCACCGCTAGCCCACTTGAATCACTGTGATGGTGTGAGAGTGCATTCATTCATCCGTCGTTAAGTCAGGGCCTGCAGGTCGGACTTCCGCAGGTGGTGAGTGACGTCTCTCGTGGTGACGCTGACATGATTGAGGCCTCATAGGTGTGCGTCAGTTTATTACTCCTTATTCCCTTTTTTTTTTTTTTGGAGACAGAGTCTCATTCTGTTGCCCAGTCTGGCGTGCAGTAGTGTGATCACATGTCACTGCAGCCTCAACCTCCCATGTTCAAGTGATCCCCCCACCACAGCCTCCCAGGTGGCTGAGACTCTAGGCCACTGTTACTGTGCCTGGCTAATTTTTTTTATTTTGTAGATATTGGGTCTCACTATGTTGCCCAGGCTCAAGGGAGCCTCCTGACTTGGCCTCCTGGAGTGTTGGTGTTACAGGTGTGAGCCACCATGCCTGTCCTGTCCTTACTTTTTGAATCAGAATCTCCTGGGTGGAGACTGGTTTTTTGCATGTTTTCTTGGGCTCTGGAGGTGATTCTGAAGCTCACTGGAGTTTAAAAAGTACTGGTGAATGATGAGGATATCTGAACTAAGACAGTGAGAAATAAACAAGTGCCTTGATTAGAGAGGTATTAGGGATCGGCAACTAGGTAGTGAGTATTCCTGGTGACCATCTCTATGTAAGGAATAAGGGAGTAGCAGCATTATGGCTTGAGTGATTTCAAAAATGCCGTTCCTGCCCATTACTTATATGGCAACACAGAGCAAATGTGTGCAAGAAAGGAAGTTTAATCTTAGATACAGGATGAAATTCCTATCAAGAAATGCCCATTTTTATCACCCAGAACTAACATTAACTTTGGGAAAGTATGGTTCTGTCAATATAAATATTGCAGATAATAATGAAGTACTTTAGTTATATAATACTTATTCTTTTCGAAGGACATACTGAGCTCACATTTGTTTGGCATTAAGATTTGTTGCATGCCTACTACATACTGTGATGATTTTTAGCCTGGATCTATCATTATTATTATCGTTTTACAGGTGATGAAACTGAAGCTCAGAGAGGTTAATTCATTTTTCTAAGGTCAGTCTGGTCAGGAACCAGGCAGGAGGAAGACTCAAAACTCCTGACCTTGCCAAGTCCAGTTTTCTTCCCATTATTACACAGCTGCCTCTAATAATATGGATGGGCAGAGTTTTTTTTTTCTTATTATTCATACATGGTGAACTTGAAGTTTAGAGAAGAGTTTAAGATCTCAAGCTGATAGGTATCAGAGCAGGGACCAGAACCCAGGTTCCTGTTTCCTGGCCCCAGCTCTTTTCTCTGTCTCCTGCTTCCCAGATGATTACGAAGTTGGGTTTGTTTTCCTACTTGTTTTATGTACAGTTGGACCTTTACCTCCTAAAATGGGAAGACTTTAGAGCATTATAAATATTGCTTTGAAGGGAAGAAATATTGTTTGAGAGGCAAAGCTGACGTCAAGGCTCAGTTGCTTTGAGGTAGTATGTGACAGCACATATCCAGCCTGGGAATGATGTGTATGTGTGTGTTTAATTAGGAACCTGACCTTGATGGTGAAAGAAATATGGAAATAACTCCAGGAGAAAAGGTACTTAGGAACACCAAAGAGCACCGGGATCTGCATAATCGGCTGAGAGAGATTGATGAAAAGCTGAGAAAGATGAAGAAAAATGTGGTAAGTCTTTCTTTTTTATTAAAATAATTTTTTTTTAGAAAAAATAGAGGCTGAGTCTCACTATGTTGTTTAGGCTGGTCTCGAACTCCTGGGCTCAAGTGACCTGCCCACTTCAGCCTCCCAAAGCGCCAGGATTACAGGTGTGAGCCACCACACCTGGCCATCTCTCTTATTTAAAGTTTAATTGTAACCAACAATTGTACCAAAAAAGGTTTCAGTCTCTTTTGATTGTTTTATGACTGTTCTCATGTGTTAAATCAGCCATGTGAATTTGTCACTAACAATGTAAATAAAGGCTAAAAATATAATTCATAGGACTTTGATATTATTCTTAATTTAAGCAATGTATATGATATAAAATGTTAAATAACATGTAAAACATAGTCTGACTTCAGATAGTGTATAAGATACTATCTGAAGCCAGAATAATAATCCGTAATCCTAATATTCTGACAGCGACACAAATATTCACTTTTTGTGGAAAAATTTGGTAGTTCTCCCTAAAATCATCCTTATGTTTTGAACTTACAGGATTAAATTCTCCCACTTTTTGTTCATAATTACAAACATGCTATTAGTAATTAATTAATTTTAATGCATTCCAAATCTTTCTTGGCCTACTTCATGTTTTTCTTGCTCAACATAAAGACATGTCATTAATGATGAGTGAAAACTCTTAAAGGAACTAAATTGTGAGCTGGCTGATACTTTGAACCTATTAGAAATGCTCTATAATATTGTGATTTTCCAGCTACTCGTTGCATGTTTTCAGCTGGATTTTACCTAAAATTAACGATGTCAAGGCTGAGCTTGTGACTGTGGTCTTGTAGTAATTACCTGCAGTAACCCCTTTTGGTCTCCTACTGAATTCTGTCATCTTGGGTGATCTTCAAGCCTCTTTGAGTTTTAACCAATATGACTAATTTGTTGCCATATCCTTCCTGAGTTTCTTATGACTCAAAACCTTTTTTTGTCCCTTCTTTTATCACCCTTCTCTCAGTGTTGCCATCTTATGCCTTATAACCTGGTTTTTATAGGATTTCTTGTCTCCAGTCACTCCCTTCTCTCATTATTCCGCTTAATATGCTTCTCTGTGGAGTAAGCCTCGGGTAAGAGATTTTAAAATGTGATCCCTTTCAAGAACCCCTGAGAGTGGGCAACAATCCCATCTTCACACCCAGTGATCAAGCCCAGCTGAACTGCCCTTACCACCTGCAGGCCACAGATAGCAGCACTGACACAGAGCCTGATGGAGATCAGTGCCACCTACTGAGAGTTAGGCAGCAGATCTAGAGGGAACAAATATAAGGTGCTTCTTTTATAGCTCATTTCTATTTGCTTTGCATGGGAAATCTCATGGGTGTTATGTTTCAGGGAGACCTCTGTTTCTATTTTCAGAGGGATTTTCCTGATTCTGTTGATGGGATGAAGTGGAAGTAGGAATGATTGGGAAGTGTTTGGGGGCTCGTGGCAATCATTGTTGTGGTAACGATGATACACTGCAAATTCGATGTGATAAATGAAATGTTTGTGGTTTGATTGGTTTTGAAAACTGTTGGTACTTCCTCTCACCCCATATCGGCCAATCCAAGGTGAACTAGGCCTATCGCTTCCCATGATCCATTCTCCTGATTTCTGACAGCTGTGGTCTGGATATTTGTGTCCCCACAGAATTCCTGTTGAAATCCTAATCCCAAGGTAGTAGTATTAGGAGGTGGGGCTTTTGGGGAAGTGATTAGGTCATGTCAGTGAAGCCCTCGTGAGTGAAATTAGTGCCCTTATAAAACAGGTCCAAGGGAGCTCATTTGCCCTTTTACCATGTGAGGACATAGTGAGAAGTCCTTTCTAGGCACCAAACCTGCTGGCTCTTCAATCTTGGATTTCCCAGCTTCTAGAACTGTGAGAAATAAATTTTTCTTGTTTATAAACCACCCAAAATACCATTATTTTGTTATAGCAGCCCAAACAGACTAAGACACTGGCCGTTTATCACATACCTTGAACATGCATCTGTTCTTTTCTACCACATCTGTACCACTATTTAATTTTTGACTCAAAACCTGGGTCCTTTAAGAAATTATATATCATTCCAGTGCCTTATGAAGTTTGGCTACACTTAAAGGATATGATAAATGTCAAGAATTGGTTGTTATCCAAGTGGAAAAGAATAATACATGAGTAGATAAGAGCAATTATTGAATACCAGCTATGAGCCAGGCACTGTCCCAAGTATTTTACAGATGCTAACTTATTTAACCATCACAAGCTGCTCCATGAGGTAAATACCACACTCTTCATTTTATAGATGAAGAAATGGAGCAAAAGAGAGGTTGACTAATTCCCTAAAGTTATACAGCTAGTAAGTGGAAGATAGGAATCAAATGGTTCGTGTTTAACAACTATGCTAGTACTGCCTTTCTGGGACTTGCTTTTCTTTTCATGATTTTTTTTTTGTTAAAGTGTGATAGTGTTTTTACTATTAACATAACTAATATGGCATTTACATAAGCTTGTTTCTAGGATAAGGGGGGAAGGGCTAAGTGGAAGATGGAGGGAGGGGTAAGCCTTGGAGAAGAACCAAGGTACCCTTTCCCTGACTCAGGTTGAAAGAAAGGAAGGGTGGGCCAAGAGAGGCAGGCTGAGAGATGAAGAGAAGGTGGGAGTGGCCAGGCTTGAATATTCTCTACTTACCCTGTAAATTAGTGACCACTCCATATGGTCAGAGTGAGAGGGTAGAGTTGGGATTGAAGAAGAGAGAAAGGAACTGGAATAGAGCCTGTGAGAATGAGAAAAAAGCAATGGTAAACCATTAGGTAGCACAGATGAGGTTGGAAACCCTGCTGTGAAATAGAGCCAGTCAGCAAGGCTGAAAGGTTTCTCTGACAGCCCTCGGCAGTCCACCAAAGCTAGAGATGAGGGTTGATGAGTGAGGCAAGGCTGAGGAGAGGCTGGGTGATTGCAATGAAAGATCAAGGGGGTAAGGGAACTGGTGGCAGGTACCTATGAGACCATAACTGAAAACAAGAAACAAATGTAATATATATACCTCAGGTATCAGCTGGGACCCTTTTGCCTTGCTTTGACCCAGTTTCATACCTTACTGTATAGACACAGAATAGAATACCATCTGCCTATCAAAAGAATGAGGTAGGTCTATATATCTTGAAAAGATGTCTGTGATAGAGTATTAAAGAAAAAGAGCCTTTTGCAGAAGACAGTGATCAGTATGATTCTATTTTTATGAAAAGAGCCATAGGAAAATCCTGGAACAATATACATATAACAAATGCTTAACTGTGATTACTTTTAGTGGGGATTGAGACGGATGGGGAGGTGAAGAAAGGAAATTAACTTTTTATAACACACACTATTTAAAGGATAAAGTGTGTTGGGATTATGGGTGATTTTTATATTATTTCTTGTGCTTTTCCTTATATCTCAGACTTTCTGTAATATACATGTGTTGTGTCTATAAATAGAAATAAATCAGTGTTTAAAAATGTGGAAAGCATCTATGTGTAAACGGGATCATTGCTTATTGTATCTCAATAAGTGGTTTTTATATATTTAGAGAAAAAGAGTGAGTCATCACAATGAATAATATTTAGCCTTATCAGCAATTAAAATTCATATTCAAACAACCTGTAGGAACTAGATACACCTGTTAGGCCTGCCAAAAGAATGACAAGTGTGATATAATTATGTGTCAATGAGAGTGATGTACAGATTGGGACAGTGATATTTGGACATTATTGATAGCTTTTTGAATGGGTTATTTTTTCTCCTGGAAAACAATTGATCAATAAATGTAACAACAGCTATAACATGATTCATATTTTTGACCTGTATAATTCTACTTTTAGGAATATTTTCAAAGCAATAATGCCCAAGGAAACCAAACAACAAAAAAACCCAGGAAATAAATCTTCTCAAAGAAGGGAGTGTCAGTGCACCTTATATAATATTAGCCCTTTTAATACTGTGGTAGGATGATAAAAATGACAAGTACATGGACTTGGTCAATAGAAGACTTTTTTTTTTTTCCATAGTCTAAATCTCCAGTAGACAATTTATTTCAACAATGAAGAAAGCTCACAGTACTCCAGAACTAAGAAAGTGCCAATTCACTTGTTTCAAAGAAGTGTGAATTTAAAAAAAAAAAATATATATATATATATATATATATATATATATATTTTATTGCACTTTAGGTTCTAGGGTACATGTGCAGAACATGCAGGACTGTTGCATAGGTACATACATGGCAATGTGGTTTGCTGCCTCCATCCCCCGTCACCTATATCTGGCATTTCTCCCCATGTTATCCCTCCCCAACCTCCCTACCCCTCCGCCGCTGTCCCTCCCCTATTTCCCCCCAACAGACCCCATTGTGTGATGCTCCCCTCCCTGTGTCCATGTGTTCTCATTGTTCAACACCTGCCTATGAGTGAGAACATGCGATGTTTGTTTTTCTGTTCTTGTGTCAGTTTGCTGAGAATGATTTCCACATTCATCCATGTCCCTACAAAGGACACGAACTCACCATTTTTTATGGCTGTGTAGTATTCCATGGTGTATATGTGCCACATTTTCCTTGTCCAGTCTATCATTGATGGGCATTTGCGTTGGTTCCAGGTCTTTGCCATTGTAAACAGTGCCGCAATGAACATACATGTTCATGTGTCTTTATAATAGAATGATTTATAATCCTTTAGATATATACTGAATAATGGGATTGCTGGGTCAAATGGAACTTCTGTTTCTAGGTCCTCGAGGAATAGCCACACTGTCTTCCACAATGGTTGAACTAATTTACACTCCCACCAACAGTGTAAAAGTGTTCCTGTTTCTCCACATCCTCTCCAGCATCTGTTGTCTCCAGACTTTTTAATGATTGCCATTCTAACTGGCATGAGATGGTATCTCAATGTGGTTTTGATATGCATTTCTCTAATGACCAGTGACGATGAGCGTTTTTTCATATGTTAGTTGGCCTCATATATGTCTTCTTTTGAAAAGTGTCTGTTCATGTCATTTGCCCACTTTTCAATGGGTTTGTTTTTTTCTTGTAAATCTGTTTTACTTCTTTGTAGATTCTGGATATTAGCTCTTTGTCAGATGGGTAGATTGCAAAAATTTTTTCCTGTTCTGTTGGTTGCCAGTTCACTCTAATGATTGTTTCTTTTGCT
>CAUYLG010065605.1:0-74860 GCA_963573385.1 Cacajao melanocephalus
TTTCATCTCTTATTCCTTCCTGTCTCCATTGTTAAGCACAATTATTGGCATAATAGAAGTTTTTAATACCCATTTTTAGACTGCATTCTAGCCTGAGCAATAGAACAAGAATCCCGTTCTCTCTCCCTCTTTCTCTTCCTCCTTCTTTCTCTCTTACATTCTTTTTTTATTTTTTTCACTCTCACTTTCTTTCCTCTCTTTTTCTTTATTTCAAAAATAAAAAAATTAAAAAAAAAAAAGAAAATTCTTTCTCAAAAAAAAAAATTCTTTCTCAATCTGATGGTCTGCTTCAAGGAAGAAGGCAGGAGACAGTCAGCAGGTGATCTTCCTGATTCTACTGTTTTCTGAAATGCCAAGATGCCATATTTTGGAGTAGTACGTGTGAACCTCATCACTGCCCAGCCCACACTCTAGGTCAGGGGAATTAGGTTTTGCCTTGCAGAGGAAGCAGCAGCAAAGAATTTATGGGCTTATGTTAAAGCCACCCTAGTAATTAACAACTGTTTTGGGAGAGATACCTCAAGGCTATAAAAATACCCTGTTTCTTCAAGTTAAGTGAACTTATTTAATATTCAGCCTATGTAATTTTCCTGAAAAAACTATCCCCATTTTACAGAAAAGGAAACTGAATTATCACTGTATGATAGTACACTCTCCAAAAATATGATTGATTTACCGGGTCATTCCACAACTTTTTTTTTTTTTCTGAGATGGAATCTCAGTCTGTTGCCCAGGCTGGAGTGCAGTGGCATGATCTTGGCTTACTGCAACCTCCAGGGTTCACGCAAGTCTCGTGTCTCAGCCTCCTGAGTAGCTCAGACCACAAGCATGCACCACTATGCCCAGCTGATTTTTGTATTTTTAGAAGACACGAGGTACCATCATGTTGGCAGGCTAGTCTTGAACACCTGACCTCAAGTGATCCCCTCACTTTGGCCTCCCAAAGTGTGGGGATTACAGGCATGAGCCACTACACTCAGCCCACTATTTCTTAATAAATTGTTTACAATGTATAAAATGGTAATAACCATGGCTAATGTTAAATTCTGACTCTGCATATATTAGTAACATAAATGCATGCTGATTTAGATGGAACTGTGGATTAAGTGAAACCGGAAGTAAAATAGAGTCTTTGTTTGACATCGCTGGATAAGTGGTACCAAAATAAAGAGTCATAAAAAGTAACAGTGCCTTTAAATTTTCAATTATCTTTGACTGTCTACAATACTAACTGTAAGTCTCTTGGCAAGGAACCCACTTAATCACATTTCTGCTGAAGACTAGTAGTGATAGGGGATGTCACCTTCCCTCCATGACTGTATATTTGGTAGCACGGTTTAGGTAAGGAAATTGCAACACAGGAAAGCAAAATTACTAATATATGACCAGTCAATAAACAGCCAGATAGAACTCAGAAAAATCACCTGAGTTAACTATTTTGGCCTGGCACATCACATTGCCTTTCAACTTTAAAACTATATATAGTGTTCTGAAGTCCTTCAGAAACTTTTCTCTAAACTATGGTAGGAAGACTGAAGTCCATATAATAACAATATTGAATGTAAGCTGGGCCCAGTGACTGAGGAATTTGCTTTGCTTCACTACTTATTCGAATTATTATGCAAATAAGTAGAAGGTGTCCTATTTTGTCACAAATACAGACCTTTCTCACTATAGATAGGGAGAGAACATTTAGTTTTAAATTAAAAAAAAAATTGTCCTTGAAGTAAGTTTTCATCATTCAAAAAGATATCTGGTGCTGAAATGCCCTTTACCTTGCTTTATTTACATGAGAAACACGACAGAAAGATACTTTATGCTCTCTACTACCTAATTTCTCTAAGTTACAGCCATTGATTCTTTGTAAGTTTATTTATTCAAAACAACAGCACAAACAACTCTTTTTTTCTTGGGTCAGCAGCTTACTGAATTAACATCAATCATCAGAGGAGACAGGGCTGAAAGGAAGATGGAAGCCCATTTTCTCAGAGATTGATTTTTTTTTAAGCCAAAACACACAGGCATAAGTAGGAGGCTATTTACCATCAAAAAGGTTCAACTTGAAAGTCACAGCCAAAAACTGAGCCCTCCCGGTACTAACCAGGTTCCTTGAAATCTTGAACAAGGAAAATGTTTTTTGTAAAAAGCATTTAAATTTCTTTTTTAATGGCCTGAGAGTTTTGATTATTTTACTACATAAAGCCCACCTAAAAGGCTTAAAACAAGGAAAGGGGAGGTTCCAAAGGAGATGGAAGTAGATCAATGTTGGTATTTATTATAATGACTTTCTAATGGCTTTCTCTACTCTCTTTGCTTCATTTGATGTATTTAAAGTGGGAAAAGTTCATCAAACGACTTCTGTGATTAGGGGCTTAAATGTATTTAAATAACTACCTTTGGCATGTTTGAAAGGTGATTTGCTCCATAGGTCCTAGCAAAATTACTTTTTGAAAATCTTGATTCGCTTCTTGCTAAAAATTCAGCTCAATTATTTTTCCTTACAAGATGGGGGTGGAGGGTTCTTGCTTGAAAATGAAGTCAGAAGGGTCAGTATTCCTGAGACTCTCAGAACTGCAAAAAGACACGAGGTACCATCATGTTGGCAGGCTAGTCTTGAACACCTGACCTCAAGTGATCCCCTCACTTCGGCCTGGTTTATATTCATTTTACATCCTGTTGTGTCAGGGGAATGTGTTTCCTTCCTATAGCTTTTCTGGAGATTTATGTAAGGTGAGGAATGAATGTATTAGACCAAACATGGGTAAACTGCTGGCTGCCTATTTCAGTAGAATGTGCTATATTCTTTATTTTAGATATTTTTAAATGTTAACCATATTGTTAAATCAACTTTAGAACAAAATGTGAGATTTTTCAATTTAGAATTGCAGTGAATGAAAAAAGATCAAAAAAATAAAAGGTCTATCTATATGCCTGAGTTGGTTGGCAGAAAGGACCTGTATTATCACTATTTTCTCTCAAATTGAGACAAAATTTATTTTGTTTCAGAATTTCATATCAAAGCTCTCAATCACTTGCTTGTCTGAGAATGAGGCAGGAACATCCATTTGTTCTCCAGATATAAAACAAAGATTTTTAGCCTCTAATTCACAAGAATTATGATGAAGACTAAAGTTTGCTCCTTGGAAGGAAGAAAACATACAAATTATTTAAATAAAAAAAATTAAAAGCATGAAGGACTTTTACCCAATTTAACGAAACAACAACAAAGCCTCCACTATTTGATATTAAGATAGTATCATTTGTTAGCCAGTCTAAACCTTCTTTTCCATTTACTCTCATAATTAATTCATAAACAAATAAGCAAACTAATGTACTGCATACTATCACATATGACCATTTATGAGCAATCTTTTAGCTTTTAACATTCTACAGAATGTTTTGCAGTGAGAAAATGCAAATTCTAGGAGAACAAACGCCTGCCTCAAATAACGACTGGCAATGTCAACGGATTATAATAGTGTTAGAGTAAAATACGACGTCCATACCACTCTATGAGGAGAAGGTGGAATTCAAGTGAAGCTAAAACCACTCCCCAGGGCCAGTTCTGAGGAATGATAGAGCAGCTATCATGGATGGATAGATGGATGGATGGATGGATGGGGCATAGTAAGAGCTCCTGGAACATAAGGCCAAAGGCTCTGCTCTCAGTAGTTCTGTAGTGGACTTTCACAATGAGGAGAACTCCCAGAGCCCTCCAGATCACTAACATTACGGCAGGAGGAGGTAATTTATCACAATGGGTTATAAGAGGGAGAACTGAAAAGCAGTATTAATAGAAATGGTTTGGGAGAAAGATTGTTTCAAAAGCATGATTTGGAACAAAGGTAGCGAAAGGGAAAAAACGGCCTTATAAAATTCTGAAAATATAATTTGCTAAGATTTTCAAAATGGCACATTCAGTTTCAGCAAGATGCTTCATTCCCAAAAGAACAACTTATGGGAAAGAGGCACCAGACTCCGAGGAACAGCAACTGTAAACTTGTCCTGCTTTTCTAGGGTTGGAAGCACTGAGGAAAACACGCCAAGACAAGGACCTAAGTTATTAATATTGATGGGCCTTAAAGTTTTAAATGAAAGAGAAGTTATCACATTGGTTTGAATGCATGAAGAATAAACACAAAAATAAAAAATAAAACAGAGTGTTTTAGTGAAAGAAGTTTGGATTAAGTACGCAAGAGGAGGAACCATAAAGACAGTGGAAACTGGCCAGGTGTGGTGGCTCACTCCTAATCCCTGCACTTTAGGAGGCCAAGGCAGAGGGATTGCTTGAGCCCAGGAGTTTGAGACCAGCCTAGGCAAAATGGCAAGATGACATATCTACAAAAAAAAAAAAAAATAGCCAGCTGTGGAGGCATGTGCCTGTGGTCCCACCTACCAGGGAGGCTCAGGCAGGAGGATTACCTGACCCCAGGAGATTGAGGCAGCAGTGAGCTGTGTTCATGCCACGCACTCTAGCCTGGGAAACACAGTGAGAACCTGGCTCAACAAAGGAAAAAAAAAAAAAAAAGGTGGAAGCCATCAAGAGCTCACTTGGTGACACGATGTGGAAATTTCAAAGGGGAAAACAACAAAAGGGGAATGAAACCAACCAGGTGTGTGACTAAATTTATGACCTCCAAGAAAATAATTTCAAAATAAACATAACCTTGAGAAATTCATTACTTTAAGAAAGGGGTCAGTATGAGGAAACAGTTGGAAGTAAATTGCCTTAAATTATTTCTCTGTGAGTGAACACACAGTGTAATAAGCTGTGAAGAGGGTAATTCCATACTTACATTGTGTTTTGCAAGCAAAGTGGGAAATTGAGAATTACTGAACCATGCTCAAGTTCTTATCCAAATGAGTGTTTCAATTAGTTAACTAAGGTTTCCCCATGTTTTAGAAGTATAGTATGTGGAATAAAGCAGTCAATCTACAGTGCTGCAAAATGGCCCAGCAAATTTGTTACAAGTGAGATTAAATCTAACGAAAGAAGGCTATTTGTATTTTAACACACAACAATATAATTTAGATATTTTAGGTTATACTTTTTTATATAGCACCTTTACTGAGATATAATTTCCATACCATAAAGTTCACACATATTAAAAGATTATCAATTTCAACAAATATAGGAGGCAATGAAGATATTAAAAATAGAAAGTTTTACAGTACAATTATAGTGATGCTTTTTAACCACAGTATACTGTGGAACACATTACAGGACCTTCAATAAATATCCTAATTCACTATGTGATGTAAGGTCTCTCAAATATATCTATCAATAATATGTGATGTAAGGTCTCTCAAATATATCTATCAATAATAAACACTTAAAATACACAAAAATACTTCAGTTACAACTAATACAAAAAAAAAAAAAAAACCAACCCTGAAAGCAATGCTTCCTAATGCTATTTAGCAGAAAGAGAAGGATTTAAGATTGATTTGCAGGTTTGGGTGGCCTTAGGGTGGAAGAAAGTAGAAATGAGCTTTTAACTAATCTTTGTAACTATTAGGTGCCTAAAACAATTCTTTGCACATAGCTAACATTTAAGAAATATTTGTGATATTAAACTAAAAAAAGAAGCTGAAATGTATAAAGAAAGAAAATGCCAAATTAAAAATCAGAGCAAAACAAACTTTAAGACACAAGCTTGTAACTGTAAACTGAAGCTATGGAATTTTACTTTTAGGGTTGATAACTTAGATGACAATCTTTTTTTTGTGTGTGTATACAATATAGTTGACATTTGAGAAATTCTAGTACACATTCCCTGTGGTGAGATTAGCATGGCCTTGACAAAGATGGAAGTGTCTAAAGATGAAATCATGGAACAAATCAAGCACAGTAAATCACCTGCATACAGCACTTTGACCCATGGATTGGGTAGAAGGCTTATGGAATGACAAAGACAGGAGATTTGTCATTTGTTCCTGGAAACAACAATACAGCTTAACAGTAACAAAGATGTTAACAAGAATCTTCTGTTCTTTTTTTTCTAAAACTCAAAAAATGAGAGACAAGGAGATACTAAGAATTACTAAACCACTAAGTTTTATCTCATATACATGAAATAGGGAGCTCAAATAAAACAGAATAATATAAGAATAAGACAGATGTTACGAGCATAAATAAGAATGACTGTCAGAATAAAAGAGTCAAGAACTCTGAAGCTTTGGTGATTCATCACTTTGTTCTCATACACACACACACAGACACACACACACACACACACACACACACACACACACACACACAGTTTACTGTATACCCCCCCAAATGAATATAACTTTTTGAATAGCTTTCTACAATATACATAAGAACCTCCTACTGTAAATAAGAGATCTTAAGAACAGACTTTTAACTAATGAAAATGACCAGGAAAATAAATAGCTCAAGGGTATACACAGTTAGATATCACATAATGTCCTATTAATTAATTTACTTAATTAAAGACAGAAAAGACGGCCTTGGGAAAAAAGAATAGGATAGTAGCTAATAAAACATCTATGGGAAATTAATAAATCACGAACAATAATATTTTCTCTTCCACTTTGTATATGCTAGGTCCTTTCACAATTACTGTCTTCAATCCTGGATTCTACACATGAAAAGAGACAAGAATCTACTAGAGAAGACCCACAGAAGGGGAGCCAAACTATTTAGAAGAACTAGTGCTATTCAGTGTAGACTTTAGGCTAATGTGATTGAAATATTTAATGGCTGTCACTAAGTGATTAGAACCACTCTCTGTTGCCCTTCACAATAGGCATACTTGGTCCCATTTCAGCAGTTGCAACTAAAACAAAATAGGCATACTTGGTGTTTTACTTGTTTAAAATAAAATTTTGAGCCTATTCTAAATGTGATGTACTTTGCTTGGTGAAGTAGAAGATAAAAGGTGATCAGACAAAACCCTGTTCTCATAGAGTATATGGTCTAGAAATAAAAGTAAGAGATAGAGGATGAGGACCATCTAGTATCTAGAACACTGCCTGGTACATAATTGGCACTCAATAAATATTTTTTGAATGAATGACTGACTGCAACTCTCACACCAGGAACTTTGTGACCACCTGCTTTTTTGAGTTGTATGAACAGATGTGACAGTCTCGTGTTCCTCTTTAAAACTGTCAGCTCATGAAGCGGACAACCTTGTCACATAGAGATGAGACATCCTTTATTCACAGTACAAGCATAAATAATACACAAGGCAGAAACTAACAATTGCCTGAAAAGGGAACCAAAGAGTGTACTGGGAATTTTGCGGTTGAATAAATTGTATTAAAAATTACAAGAAGGCATATTTCATCTCAATTTAATAATTAAAGCTGTCCAACAAAGGAACAACTCCCAACTACTCAAATCAAGATTGTGTTTTTTGAAGCCTCTCTTCAGAGGGATACTGTATACGGTTCCTCACTCCTACACCGTTATCTAGAGACGTAGTGAGGGGCTAATTCATCTTGGCAGAGCCATCAGGAATGCCGTCTGCTCTAAATCAAATAATCTACAAAGTGGAATGATTTGTCCACACAGAAGGAGACAACTCGTAAATCAGACCACAAAATCTTCCAGAATAAAGTCAACGCTTCCCTTATACAGAACTATGACCTATACTGTTTCTATAATACACTGCCTGGTTTCCAATTTTAGGCATTGAAATGTATGACCATTTATTTAAAGGAACAAATATCTAAAAAAGCAAATCATATCAAATAAAAATAAAGATAATACAAAAAATAATCCAAATAATCTTAGAATATAATCAGGCACACATTCATCTACAGAATTTTGAACACTCATATATTGACTCTTTCTGGACTTCAACCATAAAACAGAATGACTCTAATGACTAAAGGCCACACAGATGTTCTGGCTTGTAGACAATGCATTTACGGATAACTGACGGCTGGGGCTGCCTTGAAAACTCCAAATGGAATGGATAGCGAAAAGATTTTGAAGTAATCCCCTGCCCCCTCTGACACCCCACCAAAAACACAACCTCCCAAAAACTAAGGGTTTTCCATGGGTAAACACAATGGAAAACACTAACTTAAGTGTGTATTTAGCATAAGAAATTAAGCATTACATGCTTTTAAAGAACGCTTTCTTATTTGAATTGCCAATTTCGAGTTGATATAAGCTTCTCAGATGTTGCTCATGTGACTGAGTCTTTTCCCTCCTTGAGTATCGCTGAATTCAGATGCTAGTAGTGAGCATAATGTTAAGCATTGTAATTCTGCCTTTATTAGATTCAGGTATATAAATGACATCCCAGTGAGTGTGGTGAATTTTGATCATTACTTCTCCACTCAAGTTGTGTTCATCTTCCTGCTGAGAGGATGATCAGTGTGTTTTACCATAGACCCAAGGGACCTATTATTTATTATAGTACATTTTATGGTGTGGAGTAAATAAATAGCATTAAAGTGCTAAATTCATTCACAGAAATGAACTGTATTCATAAGCTGGAGAAGTTCTCTAAATCAAGGCTATGCTGCTAATAGGCTCTTCATAAAAATGCAGAAAACATTCATCGTAATACGGCAGCAATAAAGGGAGGCAGCTGGAGTAACACACGGCAACATTAGAAAGCAAACATTCTAGGCAAGGCACATAAACGGCATATAAGTGAATCATGAGGTTAAACACAGCAAACTCATTTAGTAATCGGTCATTTTTATAGACCTGAACTGCAAAAATTCAAACCTTAAAATAATGTAATTATTCTGACAGAATTTAAAATAAATTAAGTGTATGAATGTAAAAAAAGTTCAGCAACCCTGACCCCTCCTAAGATGTTCCTAATTACTGTGCATTTTGTTTTCCTCGGCTTGTTTTAGAGTAAAGTCCATTGGGTGGGGAATGTGTGTGTATTTGTGTTTTGTACTGTATAGAATCCATTCTCATTTCCATTTGTGGTTTCTAGGGTTTTGAGCAATTGCTTTTGGTACAGCTTTTGACTATAAAAGACTTTCTAGCCATCAATCCTTTGGGATTTTCTTTCCCCATTCCTCATGCGACTTTTAATCATTCAAGGCAGGCTCCAGCTCTGCATTTTTCCCTTGGCAGATTTAAAATCTAGAGTTTCAGAGTGACACAAATTCCTTGCCTTCCTTGAACTCTGCTATAGAAAGTCACAGTGGGTCTTAAGAGTAGGGCACCATACTACCCTAGCACCTGCTCTTCCTCATACAGTGCTGTACAAACACTACACACAGGACTGTGAGTGGCTTAAAAAATAGGAATGAGGATGAATGTTCTGTGTCAATTATAATATTTGTTTAGAATTATGAGCTGGTACAACACAGATATAAGGAACAAGAAAAATGAGTATTAACAGAGTGTCATAGTAATTATCGAAAAACATACTTAACAGAATTCCCACAAGACCTATAATCAACATATTAAAAATGGCAAGGAAAAAAAGCATCCATGTTGTCTTCTTGTTTTTCAGATTTATCTCCATGTTAATGTAATAGCTCAGAGAGCACAGGAAACTGTATATCAAATACAGAATGGAAGCTAAGGCTGAGCCAGGTACACAGAATACAACCAGAGTTTGGGACATGCAGAGAAATTCCAAATGCAGGCGTGTTAGCGTCCTTCAAGACAAGCAAGGATGTGTGTGGTGAGACCAAGAAAGACTCTGAATCAGGGCATACACTGGAACAATGAATGGAACTTTTCAAAATAGAGGGAAAAAGGGAAGAACAGAACAAGTAGAAAAGAGAAAGACAAGAGATGCAAGGTTAACTCTCAACACTTCAAGCCCAGAAGAAGAATTAAAAGAGGAGATGAGAAAAATAAAGGAAAAATAATCAGATCTAGCTATCAGAAATTTGGGGTAAAATCTACTTTTTAACCATACACAATAACTTTCTACAGGTTGCCACAGGCCAAGTGTACATACAGATGCTAGCTTCCCTGCCTAGGAATGAACTCCCTTTAAGTACTCCTTTAAGGAACCACAGAAGAGCAAAGTAAGGAAGAAAGGGAAAGACCAGGGCTAGGCAGATGTTTGGCTCTTTAACCTCAACTGCTGAAATAAGAAATATTTGTGCTATCTCCAATCCAGCTCCTCTAAAATAAGTCCTGGAAGAACTGGGAAGGGATGATGGTGGGTGGCTGATGAGTCAGAGGTAAGGAACAGAATTTGGGATTTCCAACAGGTAGCACATTTAAGACAGCAGCACTTAGACCTCAAATAAGGGAGCATATTTCCTGAAAAAAATTCTTAAAGGCAGCCAGGCACGGTGGCTCATGCCTGTAATCCCAGCATTTTTGGAGGCCGAGGGGGGCGGATCACGAGATATCTTTTCTTCTTTACCTATGCTTCCCCCAGGTGGACTTATACAGTCTCACCACCTTACAAAACACTGGAATGTTGATGACTTTCAGGTTTATATCCATAGTCTTCCATGCCAAGCAATAGGTAACCATATGACTATTTAAATTTTAAGATTAAATAAGACAAGCAATCAATTTCTCAGTTGTGCTAGGCACATTTTAAGTGCTCAATATCCACACAACTAGTGGCTATTATATTGGACAGTGAAGACATAAAACATTTCTATCACAGTAGAAAGTTCTTTTGGACAGTGATAGTCTGGTTCTCATTTCTGAACTTTAGAGTCACATATTCAACCAGCTATTCAACATAGACACTTGACTATCTAATACACATCTCAAATTTAGCATGTCCCTAACCAAACTCACTATCTTACTACCCAGCTAGCTTCTTTCTGTAGTCTTCCTATAGTATCGTGAAATTACATTTCCATTATTGCTGTTAAGTGAAAAACCTTTGCTTGACTCCTGTTTTTCTTACATGCACATTAACCCAATTGGCAAATCTTTATACTTCACCTAGAATGAGACCACATCTCCCCTCTCCTGTCACCATATCTTACCATTAATTATTGCAATGGTTTTCTGTTCTCTGCTACTACTTTTATTCCCTTACAGCATATTCTTCATATGGCAGCCAAGTCCATCCTTTATTTATTTTAAGATGGAGTCTCGCTCTATCGCCCAGGCTGGAGTGCAGTGGCATGAACTCGGCTCACTGCAACCTCTGCCTCCCGGGTTCAAGTGATTCTCCTGCCTTGGTCTCCTGAGCAATTGGGATTACAGGCACCTGCCATGAAGCCTGGCTAATCTTCGTATTTTTATTAGAGATGGGGTTTCACCATGTTGGCCAGGCTGGTCTTGAACTCCTGACCTAAAGTGATCCACCTGCCTCAGCCTCCCTCAGTTATGGGATTACAGACATGAGCCCAGCCCAAATCTGTCCTTTAAAAGGTGAAATCAGATTATGACAGCACTCTAGTCAAAACTCTGCAATAGCTTGCCGCTTCACTTTGGATAAAATTCAAAGTCCTTATTACCATTTAATGCCCTTAAATAATCTTGCCCCTAGCATCTCTCTGATGTCATTGTTGACACACTCCCTTCCTTGGTCACTTGTCTTCTGGTATACTGGTCTCAGGGTTGTTGTCCACTACCAGAAGTGCATCTCCCAGATATTTCACGGTTTGTTCCCTGAATTCATTCAAGTCTTTGCTTGACCACGTGCCCTGAGCACCCTATGGCAAGCAGCATCCTATCTGACTCCTCTTTAGCCTGTTTTATTTTTCTTCACAGTACTTAACACACCTGCGACATTTGACATTTGCTTATTGTCTGCCCCTGCCATTAGAATGTACACTCCATGAAAGCACATTTTTTTCATTTCTTGATACATAACAGGAGTTAAATAAATATTGTTAAATATAAACACTCATTACATCATGGTGGTAAATGCTCGAACAAAATGTTATAAGAATGTTCTCCAAATCTGTAACCTCAGCCCACCAGTTGGGATTACCTCAGTCAGGCAAATACTGTCACAGCAAATATAGAGATAGAGGTACAAACAAACATTCAGGAGAGATTCCCAGTATAACATGTTACACAGCGAGGAGGAAGGAACACAATCAGAGAATCTAGGAAAGAGATTCTGGAGGCTCATGCCCCTGACAAGGGAGTCTTCCAGGCTGCCCTTCAATGCTTGGCGGCTCAACAGACATCCTCCAGCCAGACTGTGTTGCTGCTATTTCTCTGCCTGCTCGTTAGCAATAGGCTAAGAGCATGCAATCACACAAAGAATCAAACTAAAGCAAACCATACAGCGGCTGAGCAGCTAGGAAATGCCGGAATCTTTCACATGTATCAATCGAGTTCACACTTGAACAACACAGTGAGCTAGGAAGTATTTGTGCCATCGTACAGGTGAGCAAACAAGTTCAAATGATTAAAGAACTTGCCCTAAGTCACAAAGCTGCACGGCTAGAATTGTAACCCAAGCATGACCCCAAAGATTCTGCAACCTGAGGTGAGTTAATATAGCTACTGAGCGTGGTATGCACCTTAGCAAGGTAGGCAGGTAGGCATCAATCTTTAAATGAGACACTTTAAATTCACAAATACCCTCCCCACAGCAGTTATTTGCAATCCTAATGTTCATCATTAAAACCAATCATGACTTTGTAATACCAAAAGTTGAAATGACTAACCTTTAGGAAATCTACCAAAATTTCATTAGAAACTTCAACCTTAAAAAGAAAATGAACTTCCTAATACCCCATTCCTTGCTAAATCGCACAGCTACAATGACAGATTCAGTAAATAAAATAACCGTGGAAATAAAATGTTTTGATATAAAAATATAATTAGAGAAACAACATTCCTTAGAGTCCTTGTAAGCGTTCCTCAGAAATGGGAATGTTGTCTCCTGACACCCTTCCAGAAGCTTTACATGAATGAAAGGGTCTCTGAAGGAATTTACTTCATGTTTCAGCTCATCTAATCTCCCTCTCTTCCCAACCATCCTCTTACCCCAAATATACACAAATGCATTTTACCATAAATTTCTATCTTTTAAAACTATACATATTTAGAAGATTCAGGGTAAAGGGACCTATCTTCTCATGCGTTAAACACAGCCAGGCATTTAGTGAACATCGTTCTTTCTTCACTGCTGTGTTTGAATATTACCCAATTGGTTTCCAAAATTAAAAGGTTTCCATTCTAAACTTTCCACGATTTGTCACTAAATCAGAAATTCTGAATCCTCAGGAAAACACTGAGCACTTTCTTCAGTCATCTTCCCCCCACACACACAGGTGCCCTGGCTTGGCCAAAGAGCTGGCATTGTTGACTCTCCCCACCTCAGCAATGACTTGCCCCGCCGTGTAATGTGTGGACCTTGCCCTGCACTAAGGCAGCCTCATCTGCTGCACATGCCAGCCAGGAGGCCACAGAAGCTCTTTTTCCTTACAACCAAGAGAAACGCTGCTTACTACCCAGCTAGCTTCTTCCTGTAGTCTTCCCACAGACTCCTGAAAATTCTGTGCCTGTGCAAGGGATCAGAAGCTCATGCAATGTTGGGACACTGCTCCTCCTCTCACCACTGCAGACACTGCATCCACCAGAGACAGCTCGATTTGGCTCCTCACCCCGCCCTCCAGTCATGGCCTCCCTGAGTGAGGGGGAGAATCAGTGTTAGTGTGCTGGTAGTGGCAATGGGGAAGAGAAAAAAAATGCCTTTTTGCCGAAAAAGGGGAGTTCACCCAACAGGCCCTACTAACCAAAGGAAATAGATAGAATAGAGTATGAAGTGACAGGCAAAAAAAAAAAAAAAAAAAACAAAAAGGGAGAACAATTCTGTTGTGCATAACAAGAGGGGTCCACATATTCACTCCTATCCTCAGATCCCCATCACCACCTCCCCTTCCCATGCCTCACCCCAAAGCTGCCATCTGACCCAGGCCACATAACACCTCTTATACCAGTGTCCCCTGGAGGCTGCCCCTCACTGCCTGGCTCTATCCAGACAGGCACCTCTCGCCCAGGCCCTGGGAACCATAACTAGGGCATGTTGGAGGTGATGTTCTCATTCGCACAACTAAGGAAGGTGGACTAAATAAACTCTAAGGTCCCCTCTGTTGACCATGTCCTAACATTGCATGAGCTTCTGATCCATGCACAGCATTCAGTAGGAAGAAATGTGCTCCTAGAATCTCAAGTCAAACTCTAAGCCCATTCCCAGGACACAGGGTTAAGATTTTAGTTAAATTTGAGAAAGCCACAGTAAGATACTAGAAAGATATTACGGACAAACGTGTATTGCAGAAGTTTGCACCAAACAAGATAATATAAGATTAGGTCTATGAGAAAACGCATTCTGAATTCCAAACAACTGACTTACAAGTGAACCAGATGTATGAACTGTAATCTATTTAAAAGTAAAAAACTATATTGTTACGATTGTATGGGGTTCCCTGCTTATAGAAAAGCTTCACAAAACAGGCAATTAAACAAATGACTGTGAACATGACCTAAAGACGACCACTGAATATTCTGCATGTGTATTTTTATTTGACTTACACATGTTTCTGGAACACATTTATGAGAAAAAGGCCTTCTTATAAAATATTTTCCATTCATACAGTTAATGGCTTTATTCCCTTGCCTAGATTCATTGCACTTCCCTTGACATAAAAACATTCAGAATATAACCCATACAGGGCTTCTGTAGTGCACCAGATTTTAATACTGAGTCACTTTATATTTGTCTGTGGAGCATGAAGGAGAGAGACCCACCAGGGCCTAAAACATGATATGGCTATTAAGGTAAAAAACATCCTAAATCTTAGGATAGGCAGCAGATGAGAAAATTACAAATAAATAAAAGAACAGCAGGCAAATTCAGATATCGTTGTGGGAAAACAGCAAAAAGCTTTTGGTTGTACAGTCTATTTTTTGTCTATTTGATTATAAAGGCTATTTATGGAAGAGTTTGTACCAAATGCACTAGCTGTTGGAGTTCCAAAACTGAGTGACTGAGCCTGGAAATACAGCTAACATTCTTGTTATTAAGTCTTGCATCGCAACGATAAAAAACCAAATGTTTGAAGAAAATGCAAATGTAATTGTGAAATGTGCAACAACAAAACAATAACCTTCCATGAAGACAAAAGAGTGAATTCAAACCAAGAGGATCCAAAGAATACTTCGCTTAAGTACAAGGTGGAAAACTAGAAGCAAAATGCATCGCACAGGGCTTGGGCAAGTATCACACTGCACACAGGCTCAAAAAACATCAGCTAATGCTTCCCAGCAGTGTCCATAACTTATTTATCTACCCACTTATGTTCTCAATGCCTCAATTTCCCTGTCTAGAAGATAAACAAATACTTACTATAAAATAAAACAGCCATCTATACTCACAGAGGGGTTGGGAGGCTTAATTTCCGTTTCAGAAGCATTTGGAAGAAGGCAGATGATAGATGTTGAGTGTCAGTCATCACTGCTCACAATGCTCCTGTGGCAAGAAGGTTAAAAAGGCGGCATGCCAGCTCTCCTGGCTCCTGTGTTTTTTGTCACGAGAGAGGTGTCCTTTTTATAAAGTCACACTCTTCTTGATTACTTAAGGTATGGAGGAAAGATGAGAACTGCTAAGGCGATAAAACTGGATATAGCTCAGTTCCAATGCTTTACATTAATAAAGATTTCCCTTAATGTATGACAAGTATTTGTGCCTACAAAATATATATAAATTATTTCCTAGGAAGGGTAAGACAAAATGGAAGAAAAGGAAAAAGAGAGAAAGAGGGAAGAAGGGAGGGTAAAAGAAGACACTCATCTGGAAAAGCCCAGACTTCACCACTATGCAATATACACAGGTAAGAATCTGCACTTGTACCCCCTAAACATACAAACATTTAAAAAAAGAGAGAGAAGACACTAAACTGGGCTTTGAATAGAGTTGAAGAAGAAAAAAATCTTTGATTAGGTTCTTGACTGTAGACCACTGGTTCCGAATCCATCAGTCTATAAATTACTTGAGAAAGCAGTAATTGTGGCCATCACTGTTACATCCCTAGAGACCGGCATACTGTCTGGCATACATTAAGCACGGACGAAAGGCTGAACGAATGAATGGATGAATATCTATGTCTCAATGTTTTATCAAGCTGGTTAGTCAAAGCCTAACCGGCTACCAAAAAGCTGACAGTAATGGTTCCAGCTGCTTATAAACTGCTTTAAAGAAAGATTTTAAATGTTTCCATCCCATTAGCATAACCCTTAAAGGTAGGAGAGAAGAGAGAGGGGAAAAAAAGACAGCATCTCTATACTCTACAAAATGTCCACCACCTTAATATACGACATGGCTATCAATCTGTACACCAGTCACCCCAATCCATTCTGGAGAAAAATCACTGCTTCCAACATAATACACTAAAACAAATTTATAAATGTTAATAAAATTTTTAAAAGGTCAGGTCACTACTTCCTATAACATATGTCAGGGGAACCTAATATATCTCAGTGTCAGGTCATTGGCAGGACAGCTATGACATTAAAGGATGGAGAAAATGGAATTTTTTCGCTTTTAAAATTAGTTACCCAGCACATCCGTCTGTTTCTCTCTTGGATGCCTGGTATGGAGCAAGAACTGTAAGAGGGCAAATTTATTGAAACATACCATTAAATCAACATGGCAGAGCACTCTACTTTATGCCATGCTATAAAAGTCAGGCATGTGGGAAAGCTGAAGGAAACAAATTGGTACTGAAAATAAGAACAGAAATGTTTTTAAAAGTAAATGGATTCCTAGAATTTATAAATTTAGTAGATGAGGTAGCAAAACCAGGGTCTTGAAATAGGCCTTGAAACTCTTTTGCTCTTAGGCTAAAATTGTAGTAAGCTCTGTTACTTGACAATCTAGCTTGAAAATGACAAAACAAAAATGAAGGTTCCGGCTGGATTAACAGAAATTACTTTGGAAGAAGGCAATAAAACTGGATTTATAGAAGAGACTCATACTAGGGCTTTATATTGTCACAAATGGAGATGCTATATTTTTGTAGATCATCCAGGAAGATTCAGAGGGCACGAAGGAAATGTATTGTCAAATAATTCTGCTGTCGGGTAAAAGGTGTTCTGAATATCTCAGAAGCAAATACTGAAAATATAGTGTGTATGGCACAGTGACATTCTGAACAGATTATTAAAAAATCCTAAGCCACTTCAAATCATTCAATAGTTCATGGTCAACTCTTAGAAACCCCAAATTTGACACATACCACAATTACCTTAATTTGTAGAATCTGCTAAAAGGATTACTTTCAGAAGTCTTAGAATTATTCAAGTATAAAAATGAAAGAAGTCTTAGAGATTAACTGGCCTAATATCCACATGAGCACCATTAACTTAAATGTTTACAGCAATTTATGAAGCATATTTGTACACATTTGATCCCCACAACAATCATGCACAATAGAAAAAGTTAACTGATTAATTTGAGACCACCAGTTAACCATGTAAAACTCAAATGAAAAGGAGAATGACACACGTGCTTCTCACTTAAATTAATAATGGGAGCAAATGCATGGAAAATGAAACAAATCAGTATAGATTCCTGTGATCACGGTGTAAGTGTCTATAAGTAAAAATAACAAGGAACTAAAAAACTCAACATAACAATTTGCAAGACATGTGAATACCACAGGAAAAGGAATGAATGAACTATATCAGGTTGGAAATAAAGAGCATTGCATTTTTGTTTAATACAGTAGCGATTCCCCCATCACTGTAAAATGGTGAATGTACCTTTTTCAGCCAAGATGCATGTACTTTCAAAAACAAAAAGATACCATGAAAATCACCTAGGCCAGCAGATAGTTTCTTTGCATCTTTGGATGAGATTCTTTTTTCTTTTTTCATTACCTTATTAAAAACATGGAAAAATCTCCATCTTGCATGGCTGCTCAGCCTACAGAGACCCATTTTGTCACAGGCCATTAGTGTTCATCATTACACAGCTTAATGCAGTTGTCTGTTCCCTTTAGTGAACTCTGCATAGATTTATCTTCAGCTAATGCAGCAGAGGCTAAGGGAAACTACAAAGGTCTCTAGATTTGTTTGCCTTTATGGGATAGCATGCTGAAGTCATTCTGGGCCAAAAGGACTCTAAAGAATTGGTGCTAGTAATATGTGTTTCTCTTGTCTGGCTCTAATAGGCAGTGCTTGTTCATAGACATAAAGATCTGGATACTTAGAGGCACCTCTTTTCAGAGGTGGAAAACTGTTGTCTTGGGACTGTAGTTCGGAGATTAGTTCTGAGATCAGTAGAAAAACCATACTCGCAGACCAACATACACTTACATACGCTGATTCAACCACTCTATTTTAGGCTCTGACACTTCATTCATTCATTCAACAAACATTAATTGAGGGCCTACACGAACCATTCTACGTGGTAGGAAAACTACAATGAACAAAACAGACAAAAATCCCTGCCCATTTGGAGCTTATATTCTAGTGGGAGAATACAGACAACAAGCCAGATAACAGATAAAGTATGTACATGGTAATAAGGGCAACAGAAAAAAATTTAAAAGAAGGGCATGCAGGAAGAAGATATCACAGTTTTCAGTAGGATGGCCAAGGTAGGCTTCACTGGAAGGTAATATTTGAAAAAAGCAGTAAAGGTATTAAGGGAGCAAGTTACTTGGACGTCTGGTGGAAGAAAAGTAGTGCAAATGATTGAGGTTCAAGGAATAGCTGAGAAGCCAGTGAGGCTGGAGGTGTGTGATTCACAGAGAAGATTGTAGAAAGTGCAATCAGCATCAGCCAGTATGGGTAGATTATTTAGGGACCTGTAAACCACTGAAAAGAATTCTGGCTTTTACTCTGCATGAATTGCTGTTAAAAAGTTCAGCGCCAAAATGTTCTTGTAATGTGACTTACATTTTAATAGTATCATTACGGTTAAAAGGGAGAGGAGCAAGAGATAAAGCATGAGACCATTCAGGAGCCTAAACCAGGCAAGAGATGTTGACAGCTTAGACCAGGGTAGTAGTTATGAAGATGGTAAGCAATGGTTAGATTCTGGGCATTTTTTGAAAAGCCCACAGGACATGCTTATGGATTGCTTCTGAAATGTGTGAGAAAAGGGATACTCCTGGGACTCTGGTCTGGGCAACTGGAAGGATGGCATGCCACTCATTGAAATGCAAAGACTAAGGGAAAGCAGGTGTTGAACATATAGTGTGGAATATTGAGATCTCAGTTTTGGACACTTTAAATTTGAGGTTCCAATATTTCAAGGAAGTGGACATGTTAAGTAAGCCAAAAGGCATTTAAGGCTGGGATTCAGTGAAGTGATCCAGGCTGGAGATTCACATTTGGAAGTGATCAGCTTGAAATGGTATTAAAAGCCTTAGGATTGGATCAGATTACCAGGGAAGTAAGTGTGCATGAAAAAATAAAAGGCAGCAAGGACTAAACCCTGGGTACTACAGGCTAATAAGACGTTGGGCAGATGAGGGGTTGGGAAGAGACAAGGAGGCAGGAGAAAAATTAGAAGAGCACATATCCTATGAGCTAAGTGAAGGTAGTCTTTCAAGGAGGAGATACCAGTGAGCCACCTCAAAATACTATAGATGGATTTAGTAACATGTCAAAATAGCTGGTCACAATGGTAGTGACACTTTGCTCTGATCAGCAGGAAAAATGTGGACTAGGAGACACTGCACAGAAAAGGAAACCTGGGGGTTGCATTTGTCCCATATCACTCCTTTCTGTTTCAATTTCTCCATTGCGAAAGGGAAAACAAAGGAAATTAACAGCCTTATCCTTTGCACAATATATATTTATAAAAACTAAGCCAGTCTGTGAAATGTTTTGAGTACCTTAGTAAAAGACATAGGAAATCCCACTTTCAACAGAGTCCACTAACAGATTTACCCTATTCCCATCTTCTATCTACTTCGTAGCAAAATACTTCTGGGGAAAAATAGAGAAAAATATCTAATTCTGTTCTCAGTAATGCAGATACTATGTCAAACTTTTTTTCTTGTTTTATATACATATTTATTTATTTTAGAAAAGAGGAGGAATGAGATGAAGAAGGAAGTGTCAGATGCACTTTTTTTTGGTTACAAAACATTCAGAACTGTTACCCTAGATTAAACAACACTTTCAAACTAGCCATACGTGATAGGCGAGGATAATCACTGAATAAACTAATCCAAACCTTCAAAATGAATGGCATATTGAGATATGACTAAATGCTCTACGCAAAACTGTTCTTGCCAAAGTCCCTAAAAACACATAATCTCTATATCCAATAATTTCTCTCCCTTTCTCCTTGACTTCTTCGTAGTTTTTAATAACTCTTTTCTCTAAATACTCTTGTGCGGTTTTCAAACTGGTTTTCTATGTCCTTTGCTATCTCATCACGTGGTATCTCAACACTTCTCTCACCCTTAATAAAGGAATATTCTAAGATTAAATTGAGTCCTGCTTTCAAATATATTCAAGGTTCCAAAATCACCTCTACGCAGACTACCACAGGAATGAAGAGTTTAGATTTAAACATCAGAAAGGTTTGCCTTTGAATCTCAGTCTAACAATTGCAATTGTGTGACCCTAGACAAATTACAAAAATATTTTCTGCGCCAGGTTCCTCATCTGTAAAATGTGGATTTTAATACTACCTTAGTGGAGTTTTTGTGAAGATTTAATGAGCTCATTCACATAAAAGGCTCAACACAGAAAATGGCAAGTATTAAGCATATTAAAAATGTTAGCTCATACTGAGGCTCCCAAATACAAATTCCAAGCTCCAGCTTTTCTTAATTTCAAGTTTAATTTCTGACTACTCTCTAAGTACTAAGGAGTTTGATGTGATGCCATACTTTATAGGACTATATATGTTTTATAGGACACCCAGCTCACTAGTTACTTTGAACTGGATACTTTGTATTTGTTGTCAGAACCCTAAATTGGCCAATAATCTATTTTAAAATATAGAGTCTGACTGTGATTAAAATTCTTTTATTTTACAAATACACAGCCCCTAATGATAAGTAGTTAATATGATATATCCACAGGGTCAGCTAAATGTGTATTTTAGCATTTCTTTGTGAGTTTTCTGTATTCTTTGTAGCAGCAAACTTTTCACTTTTGCCCAGAGGAAGGGTTAGGGTTAGGGTTACGGTTAGGGTTAGGGTTAGAATACAACTATAGCTCAGGTTTTGAAGACAGTTGCTAAAATGTATAAAATCCCTCCTGTATTGCTCAATGATCTTGCATAGTAAAATGTGCCTATGATTAATTGTGATTTTTTTTTCTCCCTCTGGAAGACAGCTCTTTAAGCAGTTAATTCCCAGAGCCTCTGCAAACATGCAGTGGCTCTGCTAGCATGCAGCAAGAGCCTGGCAAGCAGCAGGCCTGGAAAGTGGGCTCCCATCCTTTCCTCCTCTCTGGCTTGATGCTGCCCTGTCATTTCAGGTATCTCAAGTGTACCATGAAAATGCCCTGCCTGGCATTTTCATGGGGTGTCCTGACAAGCAAATGAAACTTAAAAAACAGAGAAACGTGAATTAAAATCTCAAATACAACACATAGTAGTATGTTCTGTAAACTTAAGCAAATCACTTTATCTCTTTCTCAGATTTCTGTTTTTCTTTTTTAACATCATATGTCTGTTTTGAGAATTAAGATAATACATGAAACGTAGTTGGTATACAGCAAGTGCTTAATCAATGAATAAACAGCAGTTCTCTCCCTCCAGGCAGTGTGTGGACTTCTGAGGGGGGCAGTACATCCCATACATCCACACTTTTCATCAAATTCTGTACTCTACTTTAATGAAGCATTTACCATGTATCCCCATGGAATAAAACTACCATTGGGTCTCCCTAACAAGTAATCAGAAGCAAAAAAGTAAAGAATCATTTTTTTAAAAGAAAAGGAAAGCCCTAAATTTCACTCAAAGGTTTAATATTCTTCTGATTGGATGCTTTTAAATTTCACAGAGTTCCACTAAGACCATTCAGTAGGGACTAAATTCTTTTCCATGGCTTAGAGAGATCAGCCCAAAACAAAAACAGGACACATTTGTGCTACCCTCCTGTTATCAAGGAGTCTTCCGCACAACATGGCCGAAGTAATACCTTAGACGGGTAGGCATCTTCACCACCATTCTTTTCTCCTGCTTATTCTTTTTAAAAACTCCTGCAACAAACACAGGCAGACAGCTATTTATGCCTCAACATTCCTCCTTACCCTAGCTCACAGTTTCCTAACTCACTTTACTTGGAAAATACTCATTAAAGAAATGAGTGGAAACAAATTAATCATTCTGCAATCTATTGATCAAGCCACAGTAAATCAGAGTCTTACTAGGTATGCTTGGGGAAAGGGAAGGAATCAATTCAAAGTTGCAAAAAAAAATAAAAAAAGTAATGAAAACACACAGAAGTTCCAGTCCGTTTTCAGCTTGTTGTTAGCATTCAGGTTGTGTATCCTAAACGTACTGCTCCAGGGCAATCACAAACCCCAGGATGGGGAAAGGGAAAGGGCATTGGTAATGCCATGACATTGCAGGTTGGTGGCCAAAGGTGTTAGCCTCTGCTTCTGGTTTCAGAGAAATGGATGCTAGTAACGGAAGACTTATCTAGAAAGGAAGTGAGTTCAGTCATATCTTACTTATCTCTGTGAGTATTCATGTAAATGAAGCCTGCTTAAGAAGTACATTGCTCAGTTTCTCCATCCAAAGTAAAGTAAAGAGGATTTGTCAGGATTCACAGTTGTAGAAAACCTGAATACGTAACAGAAAGAAGAGGAAAGTAACTGTTAGCCTTCCCTTAGTGCAGCCCCGAATGGAAGGCCAGGGAGACAATATGACCCTAACAGGTTGTAAACTTCAATACGTACAGACATCACCTAAGAGCCTGTTCAAAATGCTGATTCTCTACGCCCTGCCCAGAGGTTCTGATTCAGTAGTTCCGATGTAAGGACCAGGAATCCACACTTATAATAAGAACCCCTGCTGATTTCCATGCAGGCAGTTTTTAGAACACACTCCGACAAACACTGTAGAAGTATAAATGGAACCAAAATAAGCAAACATTTGCTTTTGCCAAAATAAAGGAAGAAATGCAAACAACAATATAAAACCAGTCATTTTTCCCCAGAACCCAGGCATGTGACAAGTCCCTTCGAGCATGCTTAGAATATATTTGCTTTGTGAATCAATGAGTGAGGGAATGAATACTCATCATTATCAAACACAGGCAGACAACTGTCACCATAGTTATCACTTATCGGATACTTACATAATCTTCAGCAACTCCATGAAATAGCTGCTGGTGATGCTGCTACTACTACTGTCCACATTAAAAAGATGGAAGACAGAGTAAACAACCGACCCAATAACACACAGCCAAGAAATCATGGAGCTAAAACCTTCCATCACAGTCTCTGTCTCTATTCTCTATGGAGAGTCAATGACTAATGCTTTGAGGGCATTCTTCCTGAGAGGGGACACCATAGCTACGTCTGTCTTGGAAAAACCAGCCCTAAAACCAGCCCCTTTTCCCATTTATATGAACCACCAAAAAAAGCTTCTCTGAAGTCTCACCAAATCAATGATTGACTAAAGTGAGGTTTTTTTGTTTTGACTAAGGTGAGACTTGTTTTTTATCTGAAACTAAGCCAAAAGGTCCTTTCTTTCCTAGGCAATGTCATTCGCAACACTATCAATATGCAGCCACTATTCCAGATACACTAGTCTCTCAAAAAACTATGCACTGAGATTAAACAGGATTATTCAACACCCCGCCTTTACTCCTTATTGGAACAGTGTTCCTTTCCCTTACCTTTACTCGAGTTCTCATTTGATTCCTACCTTCCCAGGAAACCTCTTGAGTTGATCAGGCATCCACCCCTCACATCCTTCTTTCCTGTCGGAATTTTCCATTGTGCTTACAACTTACTTCACTGTCATAATAAATCTGTAGAAGAGGTGACTATAAACTGCAGCGTTACCCCAAAGGCATAGTCAATCTCATGATTTCAGTTAGCACAGGCCGGGAACAGACAGCACCCCACAGGCTAGGGGCAATCATGTTCTTTTGGGGCATGGGCAACATGAGCCACATGGCAGCCTGGCCATATAGAGGATACCAGGAGCAGTCACACTAACAGGAGATGTGGACCTCCTCATTTGGGCACAGGGCAGACGTAAGTATATTTTTACCTGCTGGGATCCTTAAAGGCTCTAAAACATACTGGCAGAATGTCATGAGGCCTATAACCACCTGGTTGCATTTTCAAACCATAGGCGAGAAAATGCAAGAGCTAATGGTCAAACAAGTTCACACTGGCATAATCTGGTAGATCTCAGACTCAAACGGTCCTCACAGATGTATAGGGATCTCTCTCGCTCACTCTCACTCACTCTCTCTCTCTCTTGCTCGCTTGCTTTCACCCTCTCTTTTCTTTACTGCCTTTACACATGCTGTACTCTGATAGAAAAGGTCTTCCCCGTAGCCCAAACTAAATATTAGTAAACCTCTAGGTCTCAGTTTAGACATCTCCTATTTTAGGAGGATTTCCCTGGCCCTCAAAGGTAGAGTTAGATTACTCTACTATACTCTCTCATCCTTTTGGTACCTAACTGCTTTCTCTATGATTGCCTATGTCCCCCACTAACCTGTAAGCATCATGAGGGTTGGAATGACTCATGTCTATTTTGTTCCTATTAGTACAGAGCCAACCACACAATGGGTGTTCAGTAAACAATCGCTGAATGAATTAATGAATAAACCAATGAACAAATAAGCTAGCAAACTAAGCCCTGACAAAGTCTATGGACCCACAGTAGGTTCATGGCAGAGCCAATTCTATAAGATTTATTTCAAGTGTTTGCTTCCTTGCAGCAGTATAAAGTGCCAAAGGGCAAAACCATGCAAACCATTACAAGATGCACAGAGAACCTATATCTCCTAGTTCCAAGTTTCTCCACGCAGCCTCTGTAACCAGCTCAGTTATCTCCCAGTGCTGATCCCACACTCAACCAAGGCAGGATCCACAATGATAGTTCTAACATGACAGTGCAAAACTCTGGTTAGACGAGAAGCAACTCAAAAGCACACAGCTTACAAAAATACTGTCCTTGGGAAACTGAAGATCATTTCTGCTTAGAGTTACAGTTTATACTAAAAGTATAATGACCCTCGTTAGTAAAATACCAACATCACTAAAATTTAACTGTGTCTATCAAGGGAGTTGGGATAGAACTAATACAGAACTGTTGATGATGTTTAATATCCATGCTAAAAAAAAATGCTCGGAAGTTAAAAATTGATATTTAAAATTTTATTTCTCTATGCTCAGTAACAAAACTCTAAAGCTTTCTTAATAGCAGCTGTGAATGACCATCCCTTCCTGGGCTGAATATTAACTAGGAATGGAAAGAAACTGATATCTATGCTTCTCACTTGCTGAACTTGATTCATACCATTAAGTTAATATGAAACCGGAAGAGACCAGCAACTGTCACCATGTATTTAGCATAACTTGTTTTTCTTAGTCATGGCTCAATTCCTAGAGGAAATGCCATTTTACCTTTCCAGACTATGAACAAAAAGACAGGAGATAATACCTGTCACTTCTGATATTCTCCTTGGCGGTCTCCACATCTTCATAGCATACGTTAAATTAGATAAATGAGCTTTTGTTCCCCTAGGTGCCATTTGTTATTTGAAATGCTCTTCTGAATTATTCTCATTTCAAGTCCCAAAATCATAACTTAATTCCTAAACCATCAGAAGTAAAATTCAGGCAAGTATATACAACTTTACAGAAATCACTACAAAGCTATACTATATTACTTCACTATATTCAAATTTATGTTAGCATTCTGGCACAAATCATGTGTAGTAAGTCAGACCTGATTCACTTAATACAAATAGCTGCAACTCTCTTATTTCTGGAAATATTTTCTGCTCAAGATGGAAATAATTTCAAATAGATACGCACTTACGTTTTTATTCTGTAAGGATTCACTAAAGTCCTCATAATTAACACATATGTGTCTGTGATGGGTCATTTCATCAGTAGTTGGCTGTCATCTCATTTGCACTATTACCTTAACAGGATCACTCACCATTTTACTAGTGCTTTTTCTCTATTTGAGGGGGTTATTATCTTCTTAATATTTTCAGAATTCAAAAACAGTGATTCTCACTGTTCCAGTTATATATATACTCTGGAAGCCTTACAAGATGAAATTCATTTTCCATTTCTTCCAATATTCAAACTTGTTAATTTCTTTTCACAGGCAGAAAAAAAAGTAGTATATTTTATGTGTTTTATGAATTCCCCCCTTGCCAACTGATATCTTTGCCACTAAAGCTTCAAATTTAGCCCTTAATAATTTAAGTGTAAGTGATCTTTCTCCAATTCCTTCTGTAATACAAATACTGTGGTGAGGCAATATATCCCATTACAGTCATGCACCACATGATGACATTTCCGTCAAAGATGGACTGCTTTTTTTACACCACAGTGGTCCGATAAGATTCTAATGGAACTGAGAAAGTCCTATCTCCTAGTGATGTCATAGCCATGCTAAAGTCACAGCACAATGCATTACTCACGTATTCTGCTGATGCTGGTGTAAACAAACCTACTGTACTGCCAGTCTTATACAAGTATAGCATATACAATTATGTAAAGTTCATAACACCAGATAAGAATAACAAAAGGCAATGTCACTGGTTTACGTATTTACTCTACTAGGATTCTATCATTATTTGAGAGTGCATTCCTCCTTATTAAAATAAACAAACAAAAAAGTTAACAGTAAAACAGCCTCAGGCAGGTCCTTCAACAGGTATTCCAGAAGAAGGTATTGTTATCATAGGAGATGGCGGCTCCACCAGTGTTACTGCCCCTGAAGACGTTCCAGTGGGACAAGATCTGGAGGTGGAAGACAGCGATACTGATGATGCTGACCATGTGCAGGCCTACGCTAATGTGTGAGTATGTATTTTAGTTTTTAACAAATATGTTTAAAAAGTAAAAAAATAAAAAATTTCCAAAACAGAAAAACACCTATAGAATAAGGATATAAAAAAGAAAATATAGCTATACAGTGTGTTTGCGTTTTAAGATAAATGTTATTACAAAAGAATCAAAAAGTTACAGTTAGGAGGAATAGGTTCAGGTGTTCTATTATACAGTAGGGTGACTATAGCTAATAACAATGTATTGTATATTTCAAAATAGCTTAGAAAAGGTGACAGCAACCACCACATAGAAATGATAAGGGTTTGAGGTGATGGATATGCTAACTACCCTGATTTAATAATTACAAAATACATACATGTATTGAAACATCACACTGCTCCCCAATATGTACAATATGTCAATATGAACAAATCTTAAAAAAAAGTAAGTTTATAATGTTGAAAAAATTGCAGTAAGCTAAGGTTAAGGTATTATTGAAGAAAGAAAAATATTTTAAAATAAATTTAGTGTAACTTAACCATACAGTGTTTATAAAGGTTACAGGACTTTAGATGAAGGTCTAATAATATCCTAGACCTTCACATTCACTTATCACTCACTGAGTCACCCAGAGCAACATTCACAGGGTAAAGGACCTATATAGGTATATTTTTCTTAATCTTTTATATGGTATTTTTGCTCTGCCTTTTCTATATTTAGATATGTTTAAATACACAAATAATTACCATTGTGTTACAACTGCCTATACGGTTCATTACGGTAACCTGCCGTTCAGGGTTGCAGCCTAGGAGCAATAGGCTATACCGTAACATCTAGATGTTTGCAAAATGATGAAATCACCTAATGGTGCATTTCTCGGAACACATCCTCATGGTTAAGTGATGCATGACTATACTTTAATATGAATTAGGCCTGAGCCATAGGGAAAAGAAAGAAAGAGAACTGCTGCACCCAGTACTGAGATAAGAGGGAAGAAGCAGACCATTTACCCATACCTTCAGTTTGCTCTATCCATAACCAACACCCCAAATGCTAAGTCCTCTCAGATCCTCCAAAGATGTTAATCCATTTAACCATCTGTTTTCAGTTTCTATAACAACCTTCTGTACAAATATCATTTAACAAGACCTGTGTTTCAAGTACACTTCTAATTAATTTAGGTATATGGCTCATCTTCTCCTAACAATCCCATAAAACTTAATGACATTATTCCCATTTTACAGCTGAAGGAACTGAGGCTTAAGGAATTTCAGTGACTAAAACAGGAATGGAACTTAGATTAGTTTGACTCTAAAACCTGAACCTCAACTGTATTTCTGCATTTAGGGCTAAACAGCTTCAGTCACAGTTCTCAAAATACTAATGAATTTAAGTATTCTAAATTCCTACTAAGGTATATTCTTTCATGCAGGATTGATTTGTATGAGCCCTTATTCACACATGCTGTCATGACACAGACTAGCCAGTGCACTACTTGATTTCTTATGAAGGAAAAACTCCATCTATTAGAAACTCTATTTTATGAGTCCCAAAGGGGGAAACATTTCTAGGGAAGAAGATAGTCACTTCTTCCATGACTATCCCTACTTTTCCCAACTAGGTTTCTTAACTGTAATTAGACTTTCTTGTGTCCTATTCATTTTGGCCAACAGAAATGAAATTTCTCTAGCCTTGAATTCTCTGTTGCCCTGGGCACTCTCCAGCCCTTCTCTCTGTCCATATACCATTCACAATATTTCTAATTTGCTCACTTCAAATTGGGCTGTGCAGTTCAGAAACAGGAGAGTTGTTTAGAGAGTGACAACTCAGATAAAGGTTCATAAGGTCAGGCTTACTTTTTCTTATCTGTCAAAAGGGAGAAAAATGGAGCTACATGGGGAAGAATATTCAGCTATATAGGGAAAGATATTTGCTGAGCTTTGGACAGTTTACAAGGAATGAGGGGATATTTGCACAGCTGAAGACCCAGAGTAAAAAAAAGATTAGAGAGGGTATTTACCCTATCAACTTGCCAGAGAGAATTGAAATTTCTGAAAGGTAAATGTACAGCTGCATTTGTGTGCAAACACAAAATAGTACAAAAACAGTACAGAGAGGTCCTGTACACTTAAAAAATTACTCTTGAGACACAGTTTTACAAGTAAAGGGGTATGGTACCGTGAGTATTTTCAAAAGTTAGAGACAGATATGTTGAGAACATTTTATCATGGCAATCATCCTTTAGGGTAAAAAAGCTAGTGAAAGCTAAGCATATGGTTTTGGATTCCAAACTAACTCAAATTAATAGAGAATCTGAAAATATAGTGTCTACTTAGAAATATAACATATTAATATTAATAATGATCTTCTTCCTCTCTGAAGTTTCAGTAGAAGACACCCCCAGGCCCACCATGTGGTATGCAGAAAACCATTACATACAACTGTTCCAGTGCAGATGCAAACATAGAACCTCAGGTTTCAAAATCCTTAAAGGACCCAATCTCACTTATTTACTGATACTGCTCTCTTTCTAAGTTACCCTAATTTAAAAAATTGTAAGCATTGACAAAATAGGTCACTGATAGTTTTAAATTTCTAAAATTCCTATGTCCTAAAGATTTTTGCTTTTTCAAACAGGAAAAAGCAGGGTTGATATTTAAGTCCAAAAGGGGTCTACTTTAATACAGTACGCAGTCTGTAAGCTTTTAGGATATTTCCACATTCATTTTCCTATCTGTAAGTCAAACTGATTATGATGAGGAGACACTGGAATGGAGAAACAGCTGAAATTCATTAAAACAGCAAAAACAGCTGCTTGCTCAGAGGCAGAAAGGTTAAGAGGGCCACCTAAGGCCCTTTGTCCTGTAGCAGCCATCCTGAAGTCTCCATTTCTCTCCTCCTGAGTCTCCTTGAAGCAGGACTCCCTCTTGCCTCTCCTCCACCACTCCTCTTTGGACCCTGGTCTCTCTCTCTTTGTCTTTCTTCTTTAAATGGCTTCCCTTTGCCACTGGGCAAGAGGGAAACTCCACTCTTCACTCCTTCCCTCTGCTAAGTGGCTTTTATGGAACTGAGGTTTGGTTTTATTTATTTATCTATTTTTGTTTATTTATTTATTTACTTAGAGACGGAATCTTGCTCTGTCGCCCAGGCTGGGGTGCAGTGGTGTGATCTCGGCTCACTGCAACCACAGACTCCCGGGTTCAAGCGATTCTCCTACCTCAGCCTCCCGAGTAGCTGGGACTACAGGTGCATGTGACCACACCTAGCTAACTTTTGTATTTTTAGTAGAGACGGGGTTTCACCATGTTGGTCAGGCTGGTCTCAAACTCCTGACCTCGTGATCCACCTAACTCCGCCTCCCAAAGCGCTGGGATTACAGGCGTGAGCCACAACGCCCAGCCGGTTTTATTCTTTTAAACAATTTAAAAGTTTAGTAAATAAAGCACTATAATCTCTATATTATGCTAAAGAAAATTAAATCGCTGATATTTCTTTAAGCACAATAACAACAACAAAAACACCCCTGTATTTTACCAGTATTTCACTTTATTAAAATCTCTCCTCAAATTTCATTCATTCAAAGATACTGAATGTCTAGGCCACACGTGAAAGTAATATCAATTCATATTTTTTCACATGTAAATCTATTTAAAAATGCATTCCTCTATTATAAGTGTTAATACTTATGCTAGTAGCTTTTCATCTACATGGGAAATATTTAATGTTGGTGTCAGTGGGAGAAAGGCAGTTATAAGCCATCGACATCACAGCCAGATTACTTGGAAAAGAAAATCAACCAGGGTTTCCATTTATTTCTAAGCCAATAATGAGCATCAATCTACCAAGTGGCACCTGCCTTCTAGAGTTTGAAGTATGGCTGGGCACGGTGGCTCATGCCTGATATCCCAGCACTTTGGGAGGCTGAGGCGGGCAGATCACCTGAGGTCAGGAGTTCAAGATCAGCCTGGCCAACATGGTGAAATCCCATCTCTACTAAAAATACAAAAATTAGCCAGATGTGGTGGTATGTGCCTGTAATCCCAGCTATTTGGGAGGCTGAGGCACGAGAGTCCCTTGAACCTGAGAGGCAGAGGTTGCAGTGAGCCAAGATCATGCCACTGAACTTCAGCATGGGCAACAGAGCGAGATTCCATCTCAAAAAATAGAGTAACAAGTATAGTTTGAGTTACAAGGTGTGGTTCTTCTGGGCAACTCTAATATCAGATAAAAGTCCTCAAAATAATTTTTAAAATCTATCTATGCAATGAACAAGCAATCTGTATCTTTGAATTGTGGTAGACTGCAATGAGGCTAAGCATTTATTCTTATCATAAGGGATCCAAAGCCTATTTCCATTAAAGTCAACAATTCTTTTCTTATGATAACGTGATAATTTTTCAGACTAATGAATCATGATGTTTTTCTGAAATAAACACAGAATCTGTAGTGCTAAGGATACTATAGGTGTTGGTTTTTTTCTCATTTTGTTTTGACTTTTAATTTTTTGAAGATGTAACATCCTTTTCCTTTAGATTTATTCAAGTTCGAATGAAAAGTTTCTACTTCAGTTCTGAGTTTTGATTTTCTTAGCTACGATGTCTTCCTTGACCTAGACCCTAATGAGCAGAAGGTGCTATGCATGCTGTCAATCATTTACATCAAATGCTGGGAGTGAGTAGAAAGGGATTCTTTATTACAGAACACTGAGGTCTTAGTTGGACAGAAACTGAGGGATATGTGGTGTATGACTTCCTTTGCATTTTTTTCCTTCTTATATGGGGAGTACTTTGGACATATTCAAAGAAACTTGCACAATCATAATAATTAAATCACTAAGAAAACTCCCTCCTGCTTGCTTTCTTTGAGGACACACAATAAATGCCCATTCAAAAAATAAAACTGACCCATCTCAGTATGTACTAAGAAAGCTTTAGTTATAACCCTAAATGAACAGTTTCTCTCTATAATGGGATAAAATAACCTAGAAAATAGGAATATGTCCCTGGCTTTATGTCTGCTTTGTGTTTCTTCCACTGCAGTTACTGGGCAGTTAGTATCCAAACAGTGAATATCTAGCAGGGTAGGTTACTGATTATATCTTGCGGTGGGACCACTTCTCCAAATTTGGGCTTCAATATGAAGTCATCCAGGATTATTAGTGTAAAGTCTTAATAAGATTCACTTTCTCATTCCAAGAAATAACTACTATAGTTAGGGACCTTGAAACAGCTACTCCATTAGTTTGAAGTGGTATGAATTAGGGCTTATAATTTACATCATTTGTATAATAATATACAGACATAAACACACGCCATGTACACTTCTGGCTTTTTTTTATTAAAAAACACCAATTTGAAGATTAAAAGTTGACTACATATTCTTAAAAGGCCACAATTTTCATTCTAGAAAGAAAATGCACAATCTCAAGTTGCCACCAGTGGAAGGAACAATTGAGTTTAGAGCTCCATTTCACAATTTAAATTCTGGCTGTATTTTATCATCAAGCTGTTTTTTTTTTTTTTTCCTTCTCGGTGCCAGGAATACATTCCAGAGCCAATGTTCTCAAGCGAAAACATACAGCGTTTAGAGTAGCTGTAATTTACCAGTAATGTTGCCACATAATCATTTCATACACAACTGCTAATCATGCCATGTAAGAGAACTCTCTAGACTAGGGAACATACATATGACCATAAAATTAAATTACCAAATTGAAAAATAAAGGAGAAATGATCAAATAAAAGAGTGTATTCCAAGCTGGTTCAGAGTATTAACTAAGTCTGCTTTGAATAGTTTTTTATATTTATAAAAGGATAAAAACCTAGAAAATAACTAAATCTGAGGAATATAAACTTTCTCTTACTCCTGAAATACTGAGCTAAAATTATTTTTCCCCAAAGTAGTGATATAAGATCAACTAGGTTCTTATTCAGTCACATACCATCATAACTTCTAAGAACTATGCTCTTAAAATCATTTACTGAGGTTCATTCCAGTAACAACAAAAAAATACTGAACGAGGTATATTCCTATCAAGCCACATTCTCCCTCCAAATGCTTACTTCAAGCCACTATGAGGCAGCCATAGATACAAGCTGTTGGAATTACACCAGCGCTTCTGAGAGCATTCTCTTCTGAAAAGCAAAGCACAACCTTCAACCTAACTCCACTTCTTCTCCTTTTGCTCAAAACAAACGACACAGAAGGTGGTGACTGAAATTATTAGTGAGGTTTACATGGAGGAAAGCCATGAGAAACACTCTGATGGGCCACACAATTCCCTCCCTTCTTCAGGAACACAAATGAGCAAGGAACAAATCAAAGTTACAAATAATCTTCACTGGTAAAGTAGTAATGCTTCACACATGGTAGGGTCTGGCAGAATATGTTGCAGAGCCAGCCTGTGAAATGCTTAGCGATCAAATTCATTCCAGTTGGCTGGGCTATGAACCCTATCATGTGTATATTGAAAACTAGATGAAACATAACTAAACGCAAGGATAAAGAGCAAAGAAAGTGGTGCTGGAAAAGTAATCAGGAAGCTTCAGGCATGTTGAGTGATTCTGTCAATATCTGGAGAAGAGGAATTCCACAGAACCATAAGTATCCTCAGGAGGATTTTACAAACATTAGGAAGAAATTATAAACATAGACAAAAATCAACCCTTTCATCTTTCTTTGTGATATTAAACGCAATAAATGGAAAAGCACAGGTATTTCAAGAGAAATGAGTACGAAAAATACGTCCACTGCTTTCCTTTCATGAATGGTTTACAACATTGTTTTTCTACAACTTCTGTTTTTAACTGTCCCTTGAACGAAATATTCAGGCAACTGTTTCACAGTCTTTTCAGAAAGGCATAAGCTAGTAAATAAATTTTTAAAATTAAAGATGTTTCTGAATCAAACTGCAAATCCTTTTTCAACCTTTTCCAAATAAATATGTGGATGTATCTACTCCTCCTCATGTAAGACTAAGGTTCAAAGGCGGCACTAACATACAGTCTGTTCAAGTCATAATTGTCTTCCTCCCCTTTTATGGTACCCAGTATATCATCCTACTATAAAATAAGGAATAAGAAATATATCACACATCAGGGGATATATGTGTTTAAAGCTGATTCACAATAGTGTCATGAAGACTAAAATATTTGAGAACAATATTATATTTCACATATGTCATGGAAGAAAGAAGAAGAGTCATTTGAGGAAAAAAAAAACAAAAACAAAGGCAGAAGTCATTTGAGAAATAATGTAATGCCATAAAATGTAGGGAAGTGTATCCTCTCCAGAACACAGTGTCATTAGAGAATGTTTACAAAAGACACAGTCCTGTAGTCAGCATGTGAGGCTGTTGATCGTCTTTGTTTCACTTCCTACCAAGACCCAAAGTGAATAGGGAAATCACAATATTCTATTTTAAAAATATTCAAGTACTGCTCTTCTGCAATAGAGACATCCCTAATCTGTATAGATCGATTTTCTTTTAAATAAATTAATTTTCAATAGACTTGAAATTTTACCTTGGGTAAATGTATTTAATAAAAGTCCTTAAGTTATACAAATAATTATATCTATATTAGCCCATTAAATACGTAATGTTTTCTTCTACATTGGCCCAACTATTTCTAGATTCTTATCTTTTAGAATCAAAAAAATAGAAAGGCATAGTGACTGGGCTGGACCAACATAATCAAGTTTTCTGAGGAGCTCATCTTGACCTGGCCTGGGAAGTCTCTGGCACGCAGGGCTGGTCATATTTTATCTTTTCATCTCAACTTTTTTAACAGGAAAATCATGTATTTTAACCTAACAGAACTGTTTATGAAGCAGACATCTTCCATGATAGCTCTAATTAGGCTGTTTGATTCTCGTAATCCAGAGCTATAAAATGGGGGTGATACTATTTCCTAATGCAAAGAGTAGCTAGAAATACTAAATTAGATAATATATGCAAAATGTTTATAACATAGCTTTAACTCACCACTAGGGCTCAATAATTTTAGCTCCTCTTATTTATTTGAGTTGATTGTGACCTTTTGCAATACATATGTAAATTTCAAGACTCAGAATGTACCCTTAGATAATTAGTTCCATGTCATATTATCCTAATATGCCCAGACCTCAGAACATTTAAAAACTTTTACTTTTTTGTATATAATATAAAACAAAAGGATTCAAGACATATGTTCATTACTATTTCTACGGACAAATAGGAAACGACATTAATGTTTGCAAAATCCAGTGTTTGCATGGCGTCAAACATTTAGTTGCAAACTGGATGTGAGCAACGCAAGCAAAATCATTAGGATTGCATCAGTAATCTGACTCCTTATGGCTTCAAGTGATGGTTTTCCTGGTGTTTGCCATGAAAATGAGTATTGATAATGCTGATCCATTGAGGAGCATGTGTTCAGTTTCAATGTGTTCCAACTAATTTAATCATGCTGTTTGGGAAAGACTTTGAGCTGTCTTAGGAACATTCAAATACCAGGGTATCTTAGAATATGCTAATACATTTAAATTATAGAGGGGTTTCCTGATTGCATTAGAAATGCACCCATCTTCCCCTTCTCTTCTTCGCAGAGGGCATACCACTAGCTTTCTCACAACCAAATGTGAACTTCTCCAGGGCTGGTGTTGCTAATTATATTTTGCAGAGCAACTGGTTTCTCTCTTAGTAGTTATTCAACATCCATCAAATAAAATAATATCTGAAATATGTATACCACACATACATATATTTCATCCAACTCCCAAGTAAGGACACATGTGGATAATTCCCAGAAATGGGTTTAGTGGAAAGCATCTAGAAGACTGAGAAGAAACTAGAAGAAAAACAGAAATTTCAGAAATATCAAAGCCATTTGAAAAAGCTTACACTTTCATTTTTAGAGAAAGGAGGAAACAAAAACATGAGATCTAAGTATTACTTAGAAGAAAAAATATCTAGTCTCTTGCAGTGTAGTACACTATAAAGTTCACACAAAATGCTGGCAAGATTGCAAATGTGTCAGCAGAGGCCTCCTTCCTCTCACCCAAACTATGACAAGTATTTCCTGCAGAAGCTCCAAAGCCCATGATGAAATTTCTCTAACATTTACATCTGTAATGGTTTTTCTTCTAGAGAGAAGAAAAAATATAAGGACATGAAATTTTTGACAGCCTTTGTGATGTTCAGTAAGGTGGAAGTATGTTTGCAAACTCTAAACCTGACTGACTTGTTGTAGCACCTTTTCTGACAGGCAACGTTAAACAAATGTCTCACATAGGAGGCTCCTCTGATATGTGTGCTTGGGTTTGGGGAGGAGAAGAGAGGAGAAGCTTCATATGCTGTCATAAGAAATTAATGGTCTAACTTAAGGAGTTTACAGACTATCATTTTTAATCAAACACAGGCAGCCTGCTGTTAACATAAAGCACTAAAGATTGCAAAACAAGAGACCTTCTTTCTCTGCTTCAGCCTCAACTTTATAACAACCTAAATTAGAAGTCCTCTTTAAATAACTCTACCACAAAATACATTTGGAAGTGCATATTTGTAATTTGTCTATTTGGATATCAAAAGTAACTCCAAGAGGAAACACTGGATGCAATTCTGTTTTAGAGGGCAATGGTCTGAAGGCACACAGGAGCACAAAACCTGAACCATGAATTGTGTGTGGTTTCCTAACAACCAGTTGTCTGTTCTCGATATCCTGGTTCTGACAGTGAGAACTATATGACTTTAATTTCCAAGAAAAAGTCATATTATTGATTCACTCACCAAATATTTACTGAGAATCTAGTGTGTGCTAAAAATCATTCAAGTTCTAGGTATGCAAAGCCAATAAAAAAAAAAAGATCCCTAGCATCTTCTTTATAAGGGAGAAACATATGAGAACAATAACTCAGGAAATAATTTGCTAGATCCCACAAGAGCAGAGGAAAAAGAAAGGAACGACTGAGAGAAAAGGAGAAGGAAGAGAGGTGGCAGAAGGCTCCCAAGAAAAGATGTTGCTGAGGGATGAGCACAAATTCACCAGGTGAAGGAGGAGGAAAAGGGCATCAGGTAGAGAGAAAGAAAACACAAAGATGAAAGGGATACAGCTATGACCAAGCACTGTGGCTTGCCAAACTTTACATGGTTTGCACTACAGGAAATACAGAAAAATGAAGGAAATGATGCTTAAAAGAGAGTTCTACAATCCCAGCTTTCTCATGTACTTACTAAACGAAAAGACTCTGAGGGCCTAGGTGTGTGCGGGCTGTGGGGGGGTGGGGGGGCACCACATGGAGGTGGCTTAGATCCCTGAACCACCTTGTGGTGCATCCCATGGAGTACCTCGGAATGGCTCTCTTCATGCCCAGGCTTCAGATCCAACACAGTGCAGAAACATAGGATTTAGAATCAGATTCACAGGTTTTAAGTTTTGCCTCTAATACCATGTCACTTTAAACAAGAAAGTGAATGTCCAAACCTTAACTATAGAACAGAAATAATAGGACTCCTTCAAGCTATTTCTTAGGGTTGGTACGAGGACCAAAGAAGACAATATATTTTCAAGTATTTTGCAAATTGTTTTTAAATGTTAGCCATTAATGCTATTATATACTTTACCTATTTAAATAAACATCATAATCATAGGAATAAAGTTATAACAGATCTAACCATGGGAACTGCAGTCACTCAACTACAAAATTTAAATACAACGGGAATAATTGCATCCCAAGGTGGCAGGGGCCAAGTGATGGCACGCAATCATCAAAGGCAAGGTGGGCATAGCTACCTTGGACAGCAGGGGCAGAGCAGCAATCAGACTAGTTTGATTTCTGCAGCGCTCTGGCATTGGCTAATTCATCACAGTGTTCCTAGAAATGAAAATGACAGGAAGCCTACTGCATTCCTATTTAATTTACATAAGTAGAAAACTTCTAGGTCAAATGGACAAAAGACTAATTTGAATTATAAAAACAGAGAATCGCAGCCCCTCAATCAATTTTCAGACTTGAGCTAGTTTACAGACCCAGAACCCCTTGAATGAAGGGGAGTCCAGGTCCCCCTGAGGAAGGACCCCACTGCATTACTGACAATTTATGCAGTGAATCTTTCTCCCATCCTTCCCCAAGGAGACAGCTGGCATTTCACCAGGGTAACTGTGCACTGGGGAAAGGGTCATGAGCAGTAAAGGAAGTAGTCATCGATACCAGCTATGACCACGTGACCAGCTGCAGAACCGAGGACTGTAATTATCACGAGTATTTCCTCCTTCTTTTGTTAAAAACATGTTTGTGTATGTATATACTTACATTAAGAAAATGTCTTCATTTTATTTCGTTTTTCCTTCATGACTTAAGATTTATTGACTTCACATCAGCATTTAAGTATTGTTAACTTTATGTAATAGCATTTGGGTTGAGGATTAGTGGGTTTCCAGTTGTACAAAGGATAGTTGTATTATGTTAGCATAATTATGACCTTATTATTGTCTTTATTTTAAGATTATGTATGATCTTAGGATGTGTACGCGTTCAAGTTGACGAGGGACAGACTTGTGATGGTTAATACTGAGTATGAACTTGACTGGATTGAAGGATACAAAGCAGTGATCCTGCATATGTCTGTGAGGGTGCTGCCAAAGGAGATTAACTTTTGAGTTAGTGGGCTGGGAAAGGAAGACGCACCCTTAATTTCGGTGGGCATATTCTAATTAGCTGCCAGTGCAGCTAGAATACAGCAGGCAGAAAAATGTGAAAAGAGAGACAGCCTAGCCTCCCAGCCTACAACTTCCTCCTGCGCTAGATGCTTCCTGCTGTCAAACATCGGACTCCAAGTTCTTCAGTTTTGGAACTTGGACTGGCTCTCCTTGCTCCCCAGCCTGCAGACGGCCTATTGTGGGATCTTGTGATCATGTGAGATAATAATAAACTTGCCGTTATCTATTCCATTAGTTCTGTTCCTCTAGAGAGCCCTAACACACCAAATAACATCTGTGTTCTTTGTTGAGTCATCTCAAGACAGTCTGCCAAGTGTTACAATAAAAATATGCCAAAATCACAATAATTTCTTAAAAGGAGACAGTGATCCACTTACATTATGTAAGGGTGGGTGGGAGTAGCCACAGGAAAAAGTTGTAAGGAAAGGGGATACATGAGCTGATTCCTGAAGAATCAAATGTCTTTCAGATAATGAAGGAGGTCAAAGGTCGGTGTTGGTAGATACATTTTTGGTAGAAAGAAAGATTTTGAAAATAGCATGAAAGACCTGATAAAAAAAGGGTTCGTGGCTCTGAAGAGTACAAGGTGGGCCTGAGAGCAGTGTGCATAAAGTCAGAAAGGCAGGCCTTCTATTCTACAACAAGGAATGCCACTTCAAGGGCTGGGGATAAGAAATCACAACGAAGGAGGGGAGTGACATGATCACTCTGGGGGAAGTGCAGAAGATGGATTAAAGAGGTTTAGGTTTGGAGTAGCAGAAATCAATTCGGAAGCTGAGTGACTACAGCAATGGCAACAAGTATGGGAAGAAGGGAATGGATAAATTTGAGACCTGTTTATAAAGTAGAACTGGGAGAAATTAGCAACACTAGATGTGTGGGCTAAGAGGGACAAGGGTCTTCTAAGTAGGACTTCAAGATTTTTTGATCTGGATTCCAAAGAGGATGGAGGGAAGTGGGATGAAGACCGGTGGTGAAACTGCCTCTGAAAAAGGAAAGGCATGAAAAGAGATGCACCTCTACAACAGATAATCTTCAAAGTGTAAAAAAGGAAACTGGAAGAAATTTAGCACCAGTGGAAGGATGGGATCCCTTGTCACAGATTTTCTGTTTTTCCCAAATTACCACAATAACCTCGTTAGGAACATAGCCTCCACAAAGCCAAGGACAGCGTCTGGCACACAATAACCACTCAGCGAATATTTGCTGGAAAAAAAAGAATGAATGAAAAATAACAGAAAACTATGACTAAATTGAAGAATTTTGCCCCAAAATTCAGTTTAAATACTGTCAATTCCCATTGAATGTTGAAGTTGCATCTTTAAAATGAACATGTCAATCAAAAACGTTAAAAAGAAAATGTAATGAGTTGAGGCTTATAAAGCAGACAGCTCTCCAACGTTCAGAGAAGGAAGTTGGTTTCTTTTTAATCTTCAGTGAAATTCTCATATCAATTTTCTTAAAAGCTTCAAAGTAAGAAAGAACAGTAGATTCTCTTAGATGCATTTTTGAGCATTGATATACCTCTATCGAGCTGTTCAGCATTTCTAATTTCATGCTAAAGAATAAATTAAGTGGCCTGTTTTTGTACAATTTTCTTTACTATTCTTATTTCCACTCTTACACTGAAAGATGTTCTACCATTTTTCACTGATGAAAAAAGCAAAAATAAATAGAATATGCAAAAAAAGATACTGATGGCTTCACTAATGTCCACACCTTCAGCACACTGGTCAGAGTAAGAGAGCTTCAGGGGGTTGGCAAAGCATTGCAGCTGACAGTGATACTAGTGGCCACCAGGAGAGGCTGCAGATGTACTAAAACTTGAAAAACAAGGTGGCTGTGATAAATGTAACTATACAGAATATGCTCTAATAATCAACTAGCTAAAGTGAAGGCAATGAGTGTGCATGTGATGTATATGTATGTGTGTGTATATATATGCACTCAGGACAGTATAAAAAGGTTTAAAAGTATCTTTTAAGATGCAATAATTATAATGATTCTGTAGACACACTGAAAGATATTCAATATCCATCCAGTTTGCCTTATACATTTAAAACTGCCCCACCACTTACCTTCAATTCATTTGCTCATTTACTCAAAACATTTTTAGTGACTGCCCGTTAGGGACCAGAATCATGTGATTTACAATCAATAAATGTAAATTCCCAACTCACCACAACTATGTTTGAGTCTCTCAACTGGGTCCATACCTGCTCATGGCTTCCTAGGACAATTCTGCATCTGGCTCTTGGCTAATCCCTCATGTCAAGCTTCTCTCCTCCTTCTTGGACTGAATTTACTGTCTCCAAAAACTAGCCTACATATTCATGTTGGCTTAAGAACATGAATTCCGCAGTGTACTATTATTGCACCTCTGAACAGCCACTGCACTCCAGCCTGGGCAACACCGCGAGATCTTTTTTTTTAAGAAAAAAAAAGAGAGTGTCAATTTTAAGTTGCCAATTACCTTTCTTTAAAAATGATGGATCTCAATTCTAAGAAAAATGCCTTTTCTTCTTTCATAAAAGTAGCAACTCACGTTAATTGCCAATTATCTTTTCACTGACTGATCAGAAAACCCAAAGCCTAGGAAACATGTCAATTAATTTTTGCTTCCCTGGGTTTTACTACCAAAGCTGTAGGAAACAGTCTACATCCATCACGGGAAGAATATGGCTTCCAGCTACGCTGGCTCACTGCCCTGCTGGACATTGCCCCACCCCTGACATCTCTTACTGCACTGAGAACCTCCTTGGCCCTATAAGACAGGAAACCAAAAGATTTCTTGGAAAGTTGTTTAGAAGAAGTTTCAATTGTGAGCAGTTTTTAGGACCATAGGATTCTAAAAGTTCTTTTATTCCAAAATAATGATGAAATATTATATTTTATAATTGCTAATTTCAGTAGTATATTGACACAATGACTAACAAAGAAATCAATGTTAGCCTATGGATGATTAATGTACACATCATGTCAAGCAAAAGAAGTCAGGCATCAAAGAGGGCTTACTATATGATTCCATTTAAATGAAGTTAAACCATAGGCAACACCAACCTATCTGTGGGGACAGAATTCACAATAATGGTTCTCTCTCAGGGAAGGGGATTGACTGTCAATATAAGCAAGTCTTCTAGGGTGCTGAAAATGATCCATGTCAATGTCTTATATGTTGATTTGGATCATGGTGACTCTTGTGTATACATATATGTACAAATTCATACAAAGATATCACTATACAAACATATATGTAAAGATTTATACATTTGAACATATATGTATATCTCAATAAATATTTTTAAAGGTTTTAAAAAATTTATAGATTCTGAATTCAGAGTTCAATTAAGTAACATATTTCCATATTCTTTCACTAAAGAGTGATAGTCCAGAAACTTGCTAGCATTATAGTTCTTTTTCTTCTTAACATTATTGAATACTTTCTCACCTATTTACAATGTGGTATTTTACAGAAATAGTGATTGAAGAAGGCTCACTGAGTTTAAAAACAGTGATTGTCAAATTTACTATTTTTTTCGCAACTAATAAAAACAAGATGAAAACATCAAACATTCCAGCAACTATTTTAAGTGCAACACAGAAGTCAGACCCAGCACTTCCCAGGTTCGTAATCACTACTTTTACCAAAAAATGAAAATTAAGGTAATTAAAAACGAAATCTTCCTTTATGATGCTTCCACCTTTCTTCTTCTTTCTAGCTGGCTGTTCTCACTTATCTTGCTGAATCAAAAAAGTTTCCTTTCTCAGTTATTAAATAATAAAGTCCTGAGAAAATATCATTGCTTTGTTTGGGGCTCATTTCTGTTTAACTACAAAAGGACAATAGAAAGAGATTTCACGACCACGAAATGAAAAATATTTCACTTGCAGGATGACACATTTTTTTAAAAAACACTGTAGGCAATATTAATGATCAAACGTTCAAATGACAATTATGAAGAAATAAGAGTCTTTGGTTAGAAGGCCCAGTGATAAAATGCAAACAGACACAGAACAAAGTCAATATGAGAGGGTGTGTGTGTGCGTGTCTTTCTGTTTTCTGAGGAGCAAGGAAAACGATAAAATAATTTTCCAAATTATACAAGGAAACAATGCATAGCCAACACTCAAAGGAATATACGTTATTAAAGGGAGAGACTGTATTTTCCCCCAGTTATGTTATTTTTAACATAACATAAAAATAACATAAGCCTATGTTATTTTTAACAGCAAATTGCATTATCAATTTAGATTTCAAAATCAGATGTAAATGGCCCTGTGGCTGGACATAAACATATTTCATTGAATACTGAATAAGCATATTTTGGCTACTGCAGTCTAAAAGACTAACACATGTTCAGAATACATAAAAAGCAGCATACAGATTATACAAGCATTTTGTTCTGAATAGTCTTTTCTACTGTCTTTCATATGTAAGTTGCTAATAATGTTAATTGATAATAACAAAATGTAACTGATAAAGAGACTAAAACCTGCATCTAAAATATCCGCTTAAATCTAGGTCAAAATCACAGCAGCAAAGTCAGGCTGATTTTAGGTTTATCTGGAAATACAGTGTTGGTTCCATATTAGCGTTTACGACAGAAGAAAACTAGTTTTCTTTTTCTTTTAACAGTCACTGAAAGAGTTAAGTTATACTCTATGTACCAGTTACTGGACATGAAAAAGATAAAGAAAAATACAAAAATAAAAGCAGAGAAGAAAAAAAGAAAGAGGATAGAATGAACTATATCGCAGGGAGGGGTGGAGTTCGTCTAACAACTGCTCCATGAGTCTCCTTGTGTCAGAAAGAAGAAAGTCAATGCGGAAGTGACATAGAAGTCAACTACACTTCTTGACCTTGCCAATAATAATCACCAGCATTAAGCTGAAGCATAAAAAAGTAACTCAAATGAGCAAGACTGGAAGAAACATCTAACCAGAGCTCTGAAGTTGCACAGTATATTGGAAAGGATTACAATCAGAGATTTAAAGAATGTAGACCCGGAAATTCAACATCCAGTTAACTGCATCATGAATTCAGTTTCTGGTTAAGCATCTCCATGAAAAAATACTGTCTTCCAAGAAAAGCTTTCCTACTTCCGTTGCCTTATTCATTTGAAAATTCTCATTGTGTAGAGTAGAATCTCTTTAAACATCCAACCAACTAAGTCTAATCCAGACTTATGAAGCAACAAGTAACAAAATAACTTGAGCTCTTTAAGTGATTTCAATATAAAGTGATCTCTTTATATATGTAAATAGACATCAAATCTTCTGTTTCTCTTTCTTTTTTCACTGACATTTCCAGTTTTTCCCAATGTTTCTTAAGAGAAATGGCCTATTCTTTTGTGCTAACTAGACTGGGATGCCTCACCTCTGTAGAAATTGCTGAAATATGCATAGATACATGGGTTGAAACTTTGACTGACTCTCCATTTCACTCCTTACTATAAAACTGACAGTAAGTTGGGATTAGTGTTTAGCCATATATCACACATTTTGAAAATATAAAAATAAAAAAGCTTAGAATGAAAGTGTTTTAATCTCCAAAAGTTAGGTGGTTTGAAGAGTTACAGCATTTAACATTTATAATATTAATTCAAAAGAAGTTACTGAAATACAGGGTTTGAAATCTATGTACACCAAACCACTCGGCATTTCACAGGCCTTATAGGTCAGGCAGACTGAAAACTAGCAATATTTTTTCATAATTTTGAGCACAGGGAGAAAAATGGCTGTGTTTCATAAAAATGCAACAAGGTGGCCACATTTCCTCCCATGCATGAATAATGTATGATCTACAACATTATTTGCTAGGTTATCTAATCACCAACATCTTTCAAAATGTCTACATAAGCTTTACCTCATTAAGAACAAACATGCATCTGTATAAAAATATCACATACCTGTGAACACTGAGAATAATATTCTGCGAAATAAAACATACACATCAAACTGACATGGGTAGAACGACGTCATGGCATTTTTTAAAGATAAAAATATTAGGAAAAATGTGCTTAATTATAACATTAAGTTACATACACCTTTGATTTGGAAATATTGGCAATATATGATATTAAAAGTATGTGATTATTAAAACAAGCATAAAATTGTTAATCACAATTGTCTTTTACTTTAAAACGTCATTTTTGGAAACATGAATTACTGGTTAACAGCATAACCACCTTTGGGAGCCTCTCACTGCTCCAGGTTTGGTTTCAGTTACTTCCTGTCCTCCTAACTTTAAGCGTCTCTTAATCACAGACATTTCAAAGCTATTTCACAAACAGGCCACAAGACAGTACCCTATACTGCTGCAATATGGCAATTTCTACATGTAGCATCTATATCTAACAATAATTTTTAGAAATTCTTCTTCTCTATACATTAGATGATATGACTACAACTACTTGTTCTGACTGCTATTAGTCTTAAGAACGGAACACAGCCAATCACACTGCCCATCACCAAAAGCCCAATTTGTCAAGAGAGGTTCATCTTCACTGACCTAGATGGCAGGACTTTCCTCACTGACCAATAAATATTTCATTTTTTGTTCTACCTAGAAAGACATTAATTGATGTCTGATCTTAATGAGGTGTGGATAATTACTACTGAAAAAATGCTCATAGCCCAGATATTCAATATTCTAGTTGTGTTCAACAGAACCAGAATCAGTAACATTTTGCAACGTTAAATGCCTTCATCATTCCCATGTCCCCAGCCTCTTGCCTCTGCCATGTCACCACAAGACTGCAAATAACGCTTCTTCAATTGTCCCATAAGAAACATATTACTTCATGCTTGCCAAGTGTTCATTACCCTAAAGAGCCAAATGCCTTTTAAAAGCTAGTTGACGCAAATAAGCAACAATTCTCCAACACGCTATAAAACTCGCTTGTCGCATAAACTTTTAAATTTCAAAATGCCAGGCCTTCAGATTCCCTAAATATTATTAAAAGCATTGCCTAGTCACAGAATCACAAAACTTAACAGGTAGAAACCCCAGTATCCAAACCAACCAACTCGTTTATTTAATACTTTTCCTTACAGTTTTCTCTTTCTGGTCAAGCATGTCTCTTACAGAGTAAATTTCTAGAAAGAAATGAGATATAGTATTATCTTGCTTGCTTTACTCTTTATCTACCAAAACATTGTCTGTCATTACACACTTAATGACTGTTTTTCCTTCCTGTACAGATAAGGGAAACAAAGGCTCACAGTGATTTGGCAGACATCAAAACTTAGAATGTGTTCACTTCTACCCAGCCCCAATACTTGACTGTTAGTGTTCTAGTCTCTCTCTCTCTCTCATGCAATATACAAAACTCCTTTCCAATTGAAATAGGGCTCCAATGCTAAAAGGATGATTAAATACCACTTAAATGAATAGTTTGTTCTGATTGTGAATTTTAATGTATATTCTCTGAAGGAGATAATTAAGGCCAAATGAGGTCATAATGGCAGGGTCCTGATCCCATAAAGCCAATATTCCTGTAAGAGGAAGGAACACAAGAGAGCTTTGCCCCAGTGCACAGGGAAGAGGCCATGTGAGGACAAAGAAGGTTTCCTTGGGCCAGTGTATCCTTGTTCTTGAGTCATGTCCTAGCTAACTACTGTTTCTAAAGAAGTGATGGGCTGCATTAAATGCTGCCACCCTTCTTTGATAATTCCACCTGTTTAACTGGGAGTCTGGGGTTATGAGGTGCTGAGTGCAGCTGTCAAAGGCATGACTTTGTTTCTATTTAGCAACGCTCCCACCAACATACCTAATGGCCCAGGAAGAAAAAAAGAGGCATTAGAGTATTTTCTGAATGATACTTTTAGGTAAGTGTAAGCATTTAAATTTTCTAAGAAGTAATTTGTGTTCTTACCTGTGTTTGCTACATGAAAGAACTGTACTAACAAATCTAAGGCACAATAAATTATCCGTTTTTAGACTTGCAGAGAATAAAGAATAATAAGAAATGAATGAAAAAACAAAGAGAAAAATAAATTCTCACTCCTTCTCCCCACAGACCCCACAAATAACAGCTACAAAGTAATTTCAAATTTCCTGAAAAGACTACATTATATATTAATTACAATAAAAAGTGTCACCCTGAGTTAAATTGTGGTTGATACCGCAGTAAAATGTACTTCATTGCCAAAGGTTTATTATATTCAGATAATGGTTAATAATTACCATGATGTAATTATTCAAAAATAATTATTTTTGGAAAGAAACCTAAATGCATGTCAGAACCACACAAAAGAAGGGAAATAATGTCACTCAAATTCCAACATTAACATGTCTTCCTTCTGTTCCCCAAAATCAAGGCCCATAACATAAATTTCATTTATCAGAATGAATTCATTCATCTGTCTTAAAGCCTTCCAGAGAAAACTGAAAGACAGCAAACATGTCAATGGGAGAAAAAAAAGGCATCAGTTATATCATTTTCAGAGTCTATATTTTGGGGAAAGTATTTTGGAATCTACCTGGGCATGTGTAGAAACCTTTGTTTTAACATGGTTTTGTTTATTTAGACCCACAGTAGAAACACTGATTAGATGACCTATTATTGACCTGGTGCTGTGGCTCACACCTGTAATCTTAGCACTTTGGGAGGCCAAGGTGGGCAGATCACTTAAGGTCAGGACTTTGAGACCAGCCTGGCCAACATGGCAAAATCCCATCTCTACTAAAACATACTAGCTGGGTGTGGTGGTGAGTGCCTATAATCCCAGCTATTCGGAGGCTGAGGCAGGCGAATCGCCTGAACCCAGAAGACAGAGGTTGCAGTGAGCCAAGATCGCCTCATTGCATTCCAGCATGGGCAACACAGTGAGATTCCATCTCAAAAAAAAAAAAAAAAAAAAAAAACACCTATTATTAAAAACATTCACTAAGGTTTAATTACAGACAATGTCTTGGTAGGCTAAGAGTAAAGCAAGTAAGATAATACTATACCCCATTTCTTTTTAGAAATTTACTCTCTAGGAGACATGCTTGACTGTAAAGAGAAAACAATAAGAAAAAGCATTAAATAAACAAGTAAAGGGACAAGCAGAGTTAATGGGGAGTGAACAAATTAGAAGTCAGTATATTTGCTCTAACATCCTGTGAGATTTCCTAGTGATGGAACTACAGTAACTATGAGAACAGTATAAAAATAAGTTAGCAAGATTACCAGAATTGAGGACCTGGTAGAATAATTTTATGAGAGGCCAGTATGAATGACTGCTGGGAATATATAAACCAGCGTAACGGGAATCCGCTCTGTGGTATTCTTAGAAGGGTGGTTGAAGTTGTCAATATAGAAACCCTCAAGGCTGCAAAAAACGCACTGCTAACTGAATGAAAATTATGAAAGGAATGATTTTAATAAATGAAGCGTGTAGGACAGTCATATGAAAAGTTTCAGGAAGACAGAGTACCAGTGACACAAGACACAGGGAAAAAGTAGCAAAGGAAAGTGAAGACCCTACACACTTGAAAGAGTTTCTCTCTCCACTGGAAAAATAATCTGAGCTTACCAAGAGATCACGTAAGAAAAAATATAATGTTTAAATAGGTCCTGAATTTGATAAAAGTCAACTTGTGATAAGTTCCTCCTGAACTTTTTTGTTTTATTTTATTTTTGAGATGGAGTTTTGATCTTCTTGCTTGGGCTGGAGCACAATGGCATGATCTCAGCTCACTGCAATCTCTGCCTCCTGGGTTCAAGTGTTTATCCTGCCTCAGACTCCCGGGTGGCTGGGATTACAGGCGTGCACCACCACACCCAGCTAATTTTTGTATTTTTAGTAGAGTCGGGGTTTCACTATATTGGCCAGGCTGATCATGAACTCCTGAACTCAGGTGATGCATCTGCCTTAGCCTCCCGAAATGCTGAAATTACAGGTGTGAGCCACCATGGCTGGCTGAACTTATTTTTTAATATGAGCTAAGTTATAAATAAAGAATAATTACTGCAATCAATTAGAAAGAGATTTGGCAAATTGGGATGGAAAAATAATGAGTCAATTGATAATAAGCAGAAACACATTCAAGAGCATTAGGAGAGGGAACAGCTGGGTAACAGGAAACGTGATTTCTCAATAATGTCAAACCGGTTTTGAGAGAGGCCGAACCAATTTACATCCTCCCAAGAGGCAGAAGAGATCCCACTGATCCATGTCCTCACCAATATGTGGTGATTTCAGGCTTCTTCATTTTTGCAATCCATGCAGTTGCCAAGAGAGGAGTTTGCAAGGATATGCTCTTATTTTGTTTCCCCAGGACGTGGCATAATCAGAGTTTATTAACAAGCAGTGAGTAAAACTGAAGTGAAGGAGCCTAGACCTGAACCAAGATCACTTGTCATGTTTTTCATTTGAAATTTGCAATCCTGTTCATTTTTTCCATCTTTCATTCTTCTACACTACCTCTCCCATTATGCTACACTATCTTTAAAACAACAGAATGCTAACTAATACTCACTTAAACTAGCATAGAATAAAAGCAGTGACCATTCTAAAGGATAGAAAACAGGTCTACATTTTATTTACATAATCTCATAAAAATAAAAGTACATCTGAAAAAGAGACCACATCTAACTTGGAAATAGGAAAATATGCATCATAAGTATTCAACAAAAATTCACTGAATATAAAAGAAAAAAATTAAATTATAATAGTACTAATAAAACACACTAGTATGATAAAGCACACTGGTTCTTCTAATCACAAAAACTAAATTTCTAAACTTTAGAAGAAATCATAAATCCAACACTAAGCAAATGCTCAAGTGTAAAACTCAAATGAAAAAAGTAAAAAATCCACTAGAAGATCTTAGTCATTTGAAATTCCACAAGCCAATCAGGAGTTTTCAACAAGGTTGCAATTTGGTCTAAGGGTGAATTTCAACTCTATCATGGTCATCTGCTCATCAAAGAATGAACTTACCTTGTAGACCACATAATATTCTTGGAATTTCCATTAAGAGATACACAGAGAAAGAATGAATGATAAACTATATCAGGCAACAAACTTTTTCAGTTTTAATCAATAATATTAAACTAGAATGAAACTAGAAACCAAGTAAGTAAAACCACTGGGAGTACTACCAAGCCTTGAAACAACTATCTAGCAAAGCAGTATTAAAAACACTAACAAAAAACTGTCAAGAACTGTAATTCATTAAGTTCTACCAGTCTTCTACAAAAAAATGCATTTTATTACGTCTAAAGTACTAACGTGTGTGTGTGTATTTCATTCTTCTAACTTCATGTTAAAAAAGAAAAAAAAAAACAGGAAAAATCTCTTGAAAAGTGGTTACTGACAACACTGTTAATAGCTTCTAAAGGGTTTCTTCTCTACTGGGGAAGAAATGTAAGCACAAGAATTCCATTTATCCAAACTACAGTGCAATATAGCAGTAACTCATGGCACTAAATCTAGATTAGAAGATGTCTATTATGATTAAGGTATTTTCCAATTTCTAACAATTAGCAACATTAACTAAGTAGAAATCAATTATAATTGAAGAAGACAGTGAAAACTAATTACCCAAGTCAATTGATATATATAATCAATGTTATTTAATCTATAAATTCTGTTATAATTTACTTATTATAGATATATATATAGTACTTATGAACTAAACCTACAGAGAAATAGTTTTAATTTTCTTAATCTCTTAGTAGTCTTAATTTTCTTAATCCAATTGTTCCTAAATGAATTTACTTGCTACAAATCTGCCAAAACAGACTTCTTAAAGTCAATAAAATTTCTTTCAAATTTTTTTATTGTGTGAAAGTCAAGTTTTTGTTATTTAATTTACATATTTGTGTTTTTGCATTTTAAATCAATTGAGGAAAGTAATCCAGTACAATTCAAAACACTGGTTACCTATACAAGAGATTAGAATGTAATTAGTTCCAATAGTATAAATTTAATAAGTCTCAGTTAATGAGAAGGTAGGAAAATTGTAAGCTGTTTATGCTTGGAGAAAATATACATAATATTATCTCTGGCAAATTCAACAGCCAATTGTTTAACTGTTATTCCAAATGCCTGAAATCTTATAAGAGTGACCTGAGAAAGGTAAGGTGATGTTCTAAAGTACTTAACTTTTAGTAAACCCAGGAGTTTCTGGCCTATTACATGAAAATGCCACAAAATATATACTGGTTCTTTACAGAGAAAACATACAATTAATATTATATTAGATATCTGGATCCCAAAAGGTGTATTTTAAAAATTGTGGTAAAAAATACATAATATTAAATTTATCATCAACTCTTTTTAAATGTAGCATACAGTATTAACTATGTGCACCTGGTTATATAACAGATCTCTAGAACTTTCCAATCATAAAATGGAAATTTTTTATCTACTCAAAAATTGTCCCTTTCTTCCACTCTCAAAAAGCACCTTTTAAAAAGTATTTAGGGTTTACATTTTTTCTTTAATGGAAACACCACGGATTCTTCCTTTCCTATAATCATGGTATCACAATGAACTGAGCATTATAGTAGATTTCACTCTAGTCACCATCACGTTATCTTTCAATATACAGAAACATACACTAGATGTATATGTCTTTTTTTATAAATCATATTTGTTTAGAGACCTGCCAATTCTCAAAGGATATCTCAGTCATTGGTGTAAATGAGTGGGTCAAATTATGAGTTGGCAATTTTTTCCCATAAAGGGCCAGAGAATACGTATTTCAGGCTCTATGGGCCATGTAAGTACTGTTGCAATTAAAAGTGTGCACCTGTAGCACAAAAGCAGCTATGGGCAATACATAAACAAATGAGCATGTCTGTGTGTCAATAAAAATGTATTCACAAATACATGTTCAGGCTAGATTTCTCCATAAGCCATAGTTTGCCAACTCCTCAGATAGATAAGGGGCGGGGGGAGAGGGGGGACAGACGTAGGAAGTGTGAAAGAAAGAACATCAAATTGAAGTATTTACTCCTGAAAATAAGTGGCTACTCAGTGGTAGTGACATTATCTGTTAAACTGACTAACTTTGATAGTGAGGCCCTAAAAATGGAACACATTTCTTTCATGACTTGTTTCAATGCTGACTTAACAACTGGCATTCAGTAAAGCAGCATAAATAATGAAAATATTGATCTTCAGTAAGTACATCATAGCACTTGACGTACCTTAGTAATGGATGGAATATGATGGTAATGTTTCTGGCTCCAGGTTTGCAGACAAATTTTGTTCCTCCACCTTCCATTAAGTTGTCATCAGGACCCCCTTTTGGAAGAAAGAAAAAAAAGAGATTTAGCTCATTGAAACTTTTATAAATAAAGAAACCAAGCATATCTAGACGAGTCCTATACTATCATAAGTAGGACCATCTTTGCAAACAGTTACCTTCGATATGTACAAAATTATTTTGAATTATTTCATCCAGTCTTCCTCACTTGAATAAATAATAGATTAGAATTTTCACTCTGGCTGGGCACGGTGGCTCACGCCTGCCCACCGCTTTGGGAGGTCCCACCACTTTGGGAGGCTGAGGAGGGTGGACCAGTTGAGGCCAGGAGTTCAAGATCAGCCTGGCCAATATGGTGAAACCTTGTCTCTACTAAAAAAAAACAAAAAACAAAAATTAGCCGGGTGTGGTGGTGCACGCCTGTAATTCCAGCTACTTGGGAGGTTGAGGCAGGAGAATGGCTTGAACCTGGGAGGCGGAGGTTGCAGTGAGTCAAGATTGTGCCACTACAACTCCAGTCTGGGTGACAGAGCGAGACTCCATCTCACAAAACAAAACAAAACAACAAACAAAAAACCACAACAGCATTTTCACTTTGGAGTAAGAACACAGACACACAGTAAGAATAAGTGCTACATTTAAAGCAACAGTGCCAGGCTACAATTCAGTTAAGGTGAAAATTCTGATCTCTAATGACCAGTGTCCATCTTGGACAGTATGTCACATGAAGCTTTCAGAGAAAGGATGAAGTGCCTGCCATTTAAAGTTGCTGCACGTTGGGGAGGAATAACATTAGGAGAAATACCTAACGTAGATGACGGGGGGATGGATGCAGCAAACCACCATGGCATGTGTATACCTATGTAACAATCCTGCATGATCTGCACATGTACCCCAGAAGTTAAAGTATAATAAAAAAGGAAAACAAACAAACAAACAAACAAAACAAATGGTTACCATAAACCTTTCAGGCACACTCAATAATGCAAGAAAATAACTTTGTTATTCTTAAAACTAAATAATATTTGAAGTCTAGCTCTTCCAAATCACTCTGACTCAGAGTTTTCAATGTCCTTGCTCTACAAATGTTGTCACCCAGTGTCACCAAGAGCATATGTTTCATAAAGGAGTGCTCCATGTTGCATCCTGTATTTATTTTTAAGTTCTGAGGTACATGTGCAGATCTTGCAGGATGGTTACATAGATATACACATGCCATGGTGGTTTGATGTCTCCATCCCCCCATCACCTACGTTAGGTATTTCTCCTAATGTTATCCCTCCCCAATCTCCCTACCCCCACAACAGACCCCAGTGTATGACGTTCCCCTCCCTGTGTCCATGTGTTCTCACTGTTCAACACCCACTTATGAGTAAGAACATGCAGTGTTTAGTTTTCTGTTCTTGTGTCAGTTTGCTGAGAATGATGGTTTCCAGCTTCATCCATGTCCCTGCAAAGGACATGAACAACCTTTTTTATGGTTGCACAGTATTCCATGGTGTATATGTGTCACATTTTCTTTATCTGGTCTATCATTGATGGGCATTTGGGTTGGTTCCAAGTCTTTGCTATTGTAAATAGAGCTGCAATGAACATACGTATGCATGCATATTTTTAACAGAACAATTTACAAGCCTTTGGGTATACACCTAGGAGTGGGATTTCTGGGTCAAACGGTATTTCTGGTTCTACATCCCTGAAGAATCACTACACTGTCTTCCACAATGGTTGAACTAATTTACACTCCCACCAATAGTGTAAAAGCATTCTTATTTCACCACATCCTCTCCAGCATCTGTTTTCTCCAGATTTTTTAATGATCGCCATTCTAACTGGCGTGAGATGGTATCTCAATGTGGTTTTCATTTGCATTTCTCTAATGACCAGTAATGATGAGCTTTTTTTCATATGTTTGTTGGCCACATAAATGTCTTCTTTTGTGAAGCGTCTGTTCACATCCTTCGTTCACATTTTGATGGGGTTGTTTTTTTCATGAATACTTGTTTTAGTTCTTTGTTGATTCTGGATATTAGCCCTCTGTCAGATGGGTAGCTCGTAAAAATTTACTCCACGCTGCTGCTACTCGCCCTGCAAAGTTTGAAGTTGGTGCTTTCTTGATGCAGTCAGGAAGTTTAAACAGAAGGCCTTCCTACCCCTACCAGGACTGATACTCTTTCCTCAAATGATCCTGACTTAGTTCATTAACTGAAACACTGAAGGGTCATGGTGTGTGCAGCAACCCAAGCTCACACACACTGCAGCAGTGACAATTCACCATGATTGGTTTCCAGTAGGCAGCCATTAAGATGCCACTGATTTCAGACACATCATCATTTCAGAGAGTTTTGAATGTGAAAAGATGTATCACTTTGGATGTTGGAAGAAATGCCTTCCCCCCACTTGTATTTCTTGTCAGTAGAATGAAATTCAACTAATGTCATCTGTGACCTCTCTCCACCTTTTACCCACTCCAGGGGAAGTGACATAATGCCTCTAAATGATAAAACTTCGGAAGAAAAGGCTGGGCATGATGGCTTAGCAACTCCCATGTTCCACCCTAGAAACTAGAATGCCTGAAGATAGTTAAGTGGTGTCTGGTGTACGTTAAACTATGAAGGCCCTGCTTAGTGAGAGAAGGCCTGACGTGGGCCAACATCTTTTCTAAATGGGTGAGTAAGTCTGTTTAATTGCGATGTCCAGTTAGCAAGCCCCATTTGATCCTCAAACTGGGTTATATCCCGCAATCTGGCTTAAATCAATATAAAGTGACATTTCACTTACTATCTACCTTATTTCTCAATAGTTTCAAAACTCCAGCAGGAAAGATGGCAACTATTGAGTGGGTTTCCTCAAAACCCTAGGAATCTACGCTTACATTTGGTTTCCTTCTTCTAAGGTAAACATTTTCTTTCTGAGTATAGTTCTTTGCATATTACCAAACACAGCTAAATCTCCCTTGATTTATTATCTATGTTAATGGTCTCTAGGCATCTTGGAAATTGACTGATAAAAACCAGTGAAGCTTCAGAAATCCATACCCTGGATCATCAGGACTTCCCAGAGGCATCAGAGCGTCTAGACAAATACCATTTGGATCAGTTGTTTCTACCAACTAATCAGAGCATACTTTTTCTTAAGAATAACAAAAAACACAATGGCACGTTCAACCCTTAATTAAAAATTATGGACTGTTTTTTCTTATTTGAAAAAAATCTATCTTGTACAATATTTGCAACAGAGATATAAATGTGCTGCTAAGTTTTGCTGAGTTAAGGAAAGCATGAAGACTGACACAAACACTACACCTTTAATAAAATCCTCCTTGAAAGGTCACATGGTATAGTTACAAAAATGATAGAATAAATATAACTTCCTTAACAGCATATTTCCTTTTAAGACTATAGAATCTAGTCAGAATTGATTCACGAAGGAGATGTGCATAGAAGAAACCAGGATATATTCTACACCTCAGGAATAGGTAAGTCTACACAAAAAATAATGTAGTAATCTACTCTATATGAACATGTCTTTTAATAACCTACATGAGATGGACTAGATGATTTCCAATGGTTTCTGAATATTCTGAAGTGCTACAGTAGGTACTCAATAATTAAATTCAGACCTGACTAACCTGGCTCTATTCAAATGAAAACCTTCATGTGTAATAAATGCACGGTACACACATGTACCTCTGTGCTTTAGCCACACTAGGCTACCATCTGGAGGTCGCTTTCTCTTTGTACCATTTCTTTAGATCCCACATCTAGTTCCAAACTGTCAAATGCCCCTCTCTCACAGTCCACAATTCCATTAACAGTGACTGTGTATAAAATAACCCATATGAACCTTAACACAAGTCACTTCTGTTACTTTGCGTTTTCTTCCTTATGTCACTTCTTCCCACCTGCAGTGTAACTTCCTGGAAAGTGATTATGCAAGAATACATTTGCTGAGTGAAAGGAAAAAAGATCTTACTTGGTAAAATGTTATAGCAATTAGATGAGACGGTATGTGTGAAAGCTTAATAAATGTAAACTGTGAAAACCAGAATAAATGTAAGCAACTGTCAAAAACTAATAAGGTAAGCAAATCTCCCTATATCGTCAAAGCCGTATAAGTAGTAGGGGTGCTTAATAAACTTTTGTTGATGACCATATTACAAAGAACAAAGATAACAAAAGATAAGCCACAATACCAAAAATAAAGCGTCAGAGTCACTAGAAATGTCAGTGAGAAGAAGATTTGGCTGTGAAAATATAGGCACAACGACAGGCTATGAGGTTAGAAACTAAACAATACTTTCATTAGTTCTAAACCCCTGCTAGCTACAGAAAGATGACTACTGATTCACATGGTGCAGTAAAGCTAAATAAAAAGTAAAGTTAGGACAGAAATATTAAAAAAGAGACTGTCCTCCCTACCCCAACCCATGACCAGAATTCCACCTACAGGAACCTCATATACGATTCCAGTTCCATTACCAAGTGCCATCTATACTGTATTTGTCATGATTTCCTCTTGAAGATGAGAAGTCAAATGTTTCTTACTATATTACCAATAAACAGAACCAACCCAATGAAAATAAAGCTGTCAGAAACAAAAGTAAAGGCCATGGCCGAAAATCATAAGATCTGAGTCCTGACCCTCTGAAATCTACTCCAGCATTTCAGTACTCTAGGTGAGAAACAAAACTCACTTTCCTCATACTCCTTCTCATATTCAAATAACCTGGGACCTACTGTCAGGAACCTTTTTTTTGGAGATGGACTCTCACTCTCTCCCCCAGGCTGGAGTTCAATGGTGATATGTCGGCATCCTCCGCCTCCCAGGTTCAAGCGATGCTCCTGCCTCAGCCTCCTGAGTAGCTGGGATTACAGGCACCCACCACCACACCCGGGTAATTTTTGTATTTTTAGTACAGACAGGGTTTCACCATGTTGGCCAAGCTGGTCTCAAACTCTGGACCTCAGACGATCCGCCTGCCTCGGCCTCCCAAAGTGCTGGGATTACAGGTGTGAGCCTCCTTCTTAAGGAACATGTTGTTCGATCCTGGTTAGAGAACTGGACAGGTCAGAGTACTCCTTCTCTTCACTACATTTACAGTCTAATTGCAGCTGTTAGAGGCCAGGTGATAGGCATCACAGAAAATGTTGAATCATGATGGATGGCTGGAATGAAAGGGAAACTGACAATAGTATTCCAAGAAGAATACACTGTGCAAAAGGAAAAGAAGAAAGGCCCTGGTCATATTTCCCATTTTTAACAATGAGGACAATAATTTGACAGCTGGCAACAGGCACCAAGGTCACCTGATAACTGCTGAATGACAACATATTAGTGTTCACAGGCTGGTCCCTTCTTTTAGAATTTATTTACTTTTAAGTAATGAGCTTCCATATTTATTTGTTCCTTGATTCTACCCAACTAGAACTTAATGTAGTTCATAATGAATACTGTCATATTAATAAAACACAAACAGAAACCAAAGCCTCAGAAAGAAATGGAAACAGGATTCTCACTGAAATGACTATGGAACAGAGGGAAGAATCAAAATGATCTTGTGTCAAACATCAGACCACTATTTATTATTAGCATAAGTATGATAAAATTATTTAAATTTTCTGAGCCTCAGCCTTCCCATTTATAAAATAAGGATTGCAATAAACTCTTTCAAAGACTTGTGGCGATGTTGAAGGGAGGTAACGTAGACAAGGGCCTTCAGTACAGTGTTCTGTGCCTAGTACCTCTCCAATTGTCTTCTCCTTTTCCCATTAAAATTATCAATCACTGAAGAATCTAATTGATTTCACAAACTAGAGAGGAAAAAAAGCCCAAATTCCAAAAATGTTGTCTTGTTATTTTAGGCCACAGAATACTAGTCAATATCATTAATGAGATCAACTTTACAACAAATGTGTAAAACATGCTTGCCTTATTTTTGTGGATATATTGCTGCAGTGAAAGATTTAGAAATTTGCTGGGAACATTTTTGCATTACAGAAAAAAAAAGGCTTTCTCTAGTCTTAATTTTTTTTTTTTTTTTTAATTTTTAAAAACATTAGAGAGTGTCAGCCATAGATCCCCCTACCCCCTTTTTTTTTTTTTTTAAAGAGATGGGGTTTTGCTCTGTTGCCCAGGCTGGAGTGCAGTGGTGCAATCACAGCTCACTGCAGCTTCAACCTCCCAGGCTTAAGGGATCCTCCGACCTCAAGCTCCTGAGTAGCTGAGACTACATGTGCACACCACCATACCTGGTTAATCTTTTAATTTTTGTAGAAACAGGGTTTCAATATGTTGCCCAGGATGGTCTTGAACTCCTAAACTCAAGCAATCTTCTCACCTTGGCCTCCCAAAGTAGTAGTGAGTGACCAGCCCTACTCTTAATTTTTCAATGAAAAATAATCAATATTAAATGTATAGATGTTGAAACTATGACCATCTTGTACCAAGTGCTCAAATGAAAATAGCGTAAAACTGATCATGACTTTTTGAGCCACAAGAAGCCACATGCCCCATCTGACATTTTTAATTTGTCCTGATTTTTAAATTGGCCTTTCCACATAGAAAAGAACGACAGTGAAGGTGAATTATAGCAAATATTTTGCTTCATAAATACTTTCTAAGGATAGTATACAGTATAATAAATATGGAATTCCTGACTGCATCAATAAATAGGGTCTTTAACTGGCTTAAGAGTCAGCTGAATGGTTCAAGAGTTCCCTGAATTCACAGCTGTCACCTTGCCAGAGGGGTTCTTTTAGATTACATTCCTTAGCAAGTGCTTATTCTTAAAGCACATGTGATCATTATGGCTTAATGCTGTTGCTGCTCCTACCACCATCACTAAACTTCTCACAAGGATAACCTTGTTACAAGTATGTGACCTTGGGGTTTGTTGCTACATTAAGAAGAAAATAAAGGTAAAATACTTACCCTTACCCTCAAATGGTTTACTATCGCAGCAAAGTAAATTAGGATTGGTGATGGTACCGTATTACCCAAGGGTAAGTTGCTGCTGGACACGGGAAGAAAATGCAGGCAACAAGCCCCTTCAAGGAAAGAATCAACTTCTGCACTCAAGTCTCAGGTAGTGTGTCATTATTATTAATAACAACAATACTATTTTGTTCATAATTGTATCCTTTGTGCCTAAGATAGTTTCTTCCAGGGAATAAGCAGACAGTACATATTTGTTGAATCAACATATATACCAACAAAAAATGAGAAAGAATGTCTTTTTTAGACCAAGTGAATTCTTCCTACAAACCAACAAGGAGTAAACAGTAATTATGTTTTTTACATAAAATTTGCTCAGTGAGAAATCCTTGTTTCAAGAAAGGGCTGGAAAGGTATATTGATGACAGTATTATTTACAAAAGATAATTTTCTAAATAGAAATAAATTCATTATGCTCATCGTAAGACAAGTAAATGTCTTGCCAATATTGTGCTCAATTATATTTTATTATTGTGTAGCTCTCCTGTTGTACTTCAGGTTAAGACAGTTGCCAAGTATTATCCTGGATATGTAGAAAAAAGGTAAAATAAGGGAAAAGGGGGACTCTGATTTATCAAACATCACTTGGTAACTGGTGCTGTGCTCAATCCTTTGCATAAAAATACTCATTTCATCCTAATAATATGCCTGTCATATTATTACCTACCACAGAGATGAAGAAATGGAGGCTCATGACAGGGGATTAAGGGGCATGAAGTGTCTTGCTCAGGGTCACACATAGAGTAGGTTCATTATTCAAACTTCAGTCTGTTTCTCCAAGAACAATTTTTTTCAACTATATATTCTACAATGTGCTCAATACCATTTTATGTTTCCAAGGAAGTTGCAGGTTGAATAAAAGGATGCAGATGATAGTAGTGCAGGGGAAGTCTAAAACAGAGAGTACTAAACCCTGCTGTAGCGATGGTTTGACACACAAAATGTTTTCCATGGAATCAACACTAAATAGAGCAGCTGGTTATTCATGCCAAAACACAAAAAGCCTCATTATAAACGTAGGTGAAGTTTAAGAGAAACAAAATATACATTATGTCCTATATATATAAATATAACGATCATGTATGAATTGTTTGGGGGAAAACATGTTTAGTGGTTCAACTGAAGCTACAAACACTTTCCTCTCTAATACAATCTCAGCAGCAAGAACTAGAATTCTATGTTTTCCTCTCTCTCTTGACTAGTAGTAGCTATGATGATACTCATCCCATCCTCACCCTCAAACTGCTGGTGAGAGCTCCTTGGATGTCAAAAACATAAAAGGAGGAACATAAAAGGCTGTGACATTCAAGAAAAGAACTTTGGAGAGTTTGCCTGTCATACCAGAAACACTGACAGAAATCCATCTATTCTGTTTCTCCTTCAAAAGGAGAAAAGAAATCAGCCAGGCGTGACGGCTCATACCCTTAATTCCAGTGCTATGGGAGGCTGAGATGGGAAGATCACAGAGGCCAGGAGTTAGAGACCAGCCTGGGCAATGTAACGAGACCCTATCTCTACACAAAATTTAAAAATTAGCCCTGCATAGTGAGATGCAACTGTAGTCCCAGGTACTTGGGAGGCTGAGACAGGACGACAGCTTGAGTTCAGGAGTACAAGGTTGCAGTGAGCTATGACTGCACCACTGCCCTCCAGCCTGGGCGACAGAGTGAGACCCTATGGATGGATGGATGGATGGATGGATGGATGGAAGGAAGGAAGGAAGGAAGGAAGGAAGGACAGATAAAAGAAAAATAGCCAATAGATCTTTCTTACTTCTGTTACTGTTACCACAAATCATTTCCACATTTCTAATCATCCGAGACCAAAACAATGTCTTACAGTTTCCTCACAACACAGAAGAAAGCTATGGTTTGAATGTCCCCTTCCAAAAACTCATATTGAAATTTAATTGCCAAGCAACAGAATTAAGAGGTAGGGCCTTTAAAAGGTGGCCATAAGCTCCACAGAAATTAAGGAAGTAAGGAAAATTCCAAGGACCACCTCAGAGGAGAAAGGAAAGATCCTTTTGGTCCTCCCTAAGAATCACTCACAGGTATAGGCATAATGTCAAAAAGAGAATCTAAATTTGGGACTGTGTAGTGATGGATTATTGTGAAAAGAACATCTCTCATATGTTTTGGAGTAAAAAGAACAGTATGTAATGTGTCTGTGCAGTACCTTATGTGTACTGGAAATTTCCATGTCAGCAGACTGCTAGAATGCAAATAACTAATCAGAGTTTTTCTTCAAGTCAGATTCTCTCCCAGATTTTTGGCTAATGACCATTAATTCTCATAAAGAAATGAAAATCATATTCCTTTGTAGTTCAACAACTGAATACATTCTAGCTCCTAAGTAACAATGAATTCTATCATAATCTATTTACTTTGAGATAGTACCTTAGAAAACAAAACAAGAGAAAAAAACCAGCTTTCTCAATTATCTCCTTACAATAAAAGAGGATTGGAAGGATAAAATGACAAGGGAAGAAATAAAAATAAAGCAACAAATTTGAAGGTTAATAATAGCTCATTCTGAAACATTAGTACAATGTATTCACCTGGAGCTCTTCCATGAGCATAAGTCAGAAGAGGATCCATTAGCAGCAATGCCCAATGTTTCTATAATAGAGTCTGAAAATGGCATGTTCTAGGAAGAGCAAAATGTAAGATATGAGCCAATTACCAAAGGATCCGCAGTGGCTGCATGCATATTTTTAAATGGTTGATCAATAAGGCACAAGGGAGTTTTAACTGACTACCTTTGAGGAGCATTCCTATCTTCATGACATTATCCTGTAATTCATTTTATTTTAAGGTTCCTTTGGAAGATTGCAGTCATTCTTCTCTTTCCACTCTTTAACTTATTCTCTAGATTTACTTATCTTGAATCTATTAAATATGTTTTAGTGGCTATTTGGATATATCCAGCTCAGAGATTCTCGTGTGTGAGCTGGGGAACACTACTTCTAATGTCCTTTTTTTTTTGTTTTTTTTTTCTACTAAGCATAATTTTTCAAGGTTTATCAATGGTATAGCAGGTATCAGTACTTCATTTCCTTTTATGGAAGAATAATATTCCACTGCATGCATATACCACATTTAATTTATCCATTTATCAGCAGATGAACATTTGGGCATCTCTACTTTTTGGACTAAATAATGCTGCTAGACACATTCACGTACAAGTTTTGTGTGGATGTATGTTTCAATTGTCCTCAGTAGATACTACGCCTAGAACTAAAATTGTAAGTCATATGGTAACTCTGTGTTAAACATCTTCAGAAACTGCCAGACTGCTTTTCAAAGAGGTTGGACCCTAATGCTAGGTTTTTTGTTTTTAAATAACTAGTTAACAGAAAATGGCTGGGCATGGTGGCTCACGCCTCTCATTCCAGCATTTTGGGAGGCTGAGGCAGGCGGACCACTTGAGGCCAGGAGTTCAAAACCAGCCTGGGCAACATGGTGAAACCTGGTGTCTATTAAACACACACACACACACACACACACACACACACACACACACACACACACACAATTAGCCAGGCATGATGATGCACACTTGTGGTCCTAGCTACTCGGGAGGCTGAGGCAGAATTGCTTAAACTTGGGAGGGGGAAGTTGCAGTGAGCCAAGACTGGACCACTGCACTCCAGCCTGGGTGACAGAAAGAGACACCATCTCAAAAATAAAACAAAAACAAAAACAAAAACAATAACAGAAAAAAAAAGAAAGAAACTAAAATAAAATGGGGAGACAGAGAAGGTAGAAAGCATGCAGATAAAGAAAGTATGAATATTTTCTTCTCCAGGCTCTCTAATCTGCCTCTTGTAGGGTAGTCTCAAGTATATCAAAGAATTAGTGAGAAGGCATCATCAGACATAACAGATGATGGCTAAAGCAAAACCACTGGAGAACTGGGCCAACTAGGAAACTATCTGTGCTATCTGCACTGTTTCAACTAAGTGTCTAGGCTGGTTTATCACTCACGATTAAAACAGACAATACGGTTTCTCTTCTCACTCAAGTTTCAGATTACAGAAGATCTTACTGTTTGCTCTGTAATTCTTGTTGTAGCAAGAGTGATATGAAGGACAGCAGAATGCCATAAAGCACTCTAATCAGGTGAGCCCATCTCAGTGCTGACCTAAAGTGAATGGTTGGCTGGCTGAGAATCCTCTGATGACGGCTTGCCAGTTGAGCAGCAGATTTATGATGCGAATAAGCCTCAAACTGAAAACATGTTGAACCCATCAATCTTATTTTGTGTGTGAAAGGGTCCACGACAGAGCTCAGGCCACTGGAAATGATTGTGCTAGTTCACAGAGAAAAAATAGTGTTGTTTAAATGCTGTCATTGTCTTCATGCATAGAGGTGTGCTTAAATCTGAGTACTCCCAGATTTGGAAAGAAATTATTTTGAAGGGATTGGCGTAACAGGTACCAAGTATAACTCAAAATGACTAAGAGAAGTAAGAAAAAGTGCTCTGTAAATACAAAATCAGAGTCAAAATACAGGTTGCAAAACATGGTAGCATTTAGCTTACTGACAAAGATAATCAGAGCTGGCATCTAAACAGAACATGCATTATTTCATGGCTCATTAGAAGCATCTGGATTACTGAGGCACAGGCGGTTTTAAATAACTTTACCAGCAAACCTATAGTTGCTGTTGAGGTTTAATTGGCAACAGCCAACCTTCCAGGCACTCTAGGCAGCAATTTTTGTAATACTCTAACAAAATCAAAAATCAAAATCAGCCTTCCAAGCCAGTGAAATATGAGCCATGACATGATCAATACTCAAAATTACAATTGGTAGAGGCATTTTTCCTGTTTTTACATAGAAAATACTATATATTATGATATATAATATTACTAATATTACTTGTTATACATATACTATGTTCAACAAATAATTGATAAAAAAATAATCATCATTTTATAGTCTATTCAGACTCAGACTATTTCCCAGATCTCCAAGGTATAATACATTTTAAATTCTTGCTCCAGTGGAGTACTTTATTGATAACAAAGGGAAATACAGCACTCCCACATAGCTACAATTAAAATAATGACACCAACCAATAGAAAAAAGGTAAGTGTTCTATGTTTGAAGCACTGACCTCTGTCCTTCACTGAATTCAGTAAGTTCAATGTCAGCCATCCACCAAAGCAAAATGTAGTGAATTTTTTCAGTCTTATTTGCTCATTTGTGTAGCACACTTATATGTAAACTCAAAATTTTTATTTTCCATTTGATCAGTCTTGACTGTTATAAAGCAAAAGCATAAAGTGTTTTTTTGAATACTATTTGATCTCAAAATTCCAGTTCTAGAAATTTACTCCTAACCTCAATAAAAAAAATAATAGCATGAGTGAAATTAAGATTTGGCAACAGGCCGGGAGCAATGGCTCATGCCTGTAAGCCCAGCACTTTGGGAGGCCAAGGTGGGAGGATCACGAGGTCAGTAGTTTGAGACCAGCCTGACCAAGATGGTGAAATCCCATTTCTATTAAAAATACAAAAATTAGCCAGGCATGGTGGAGTGTGCCTGTAATCCCAGCTACTCAGGCAGCTGAGGCAGAAGAATTGCTTGAACCCGGGAGGTGGAGGTTGCAGTTAGCCGAGATCATGCAAATGCACTCCATCTGGGTGACAGAGTGAGACTCTGTCTCAAAAAAAAAAAAAAAAAAAAAAAAGATTTGGCAACAAAGATGTTCCTCACAAAATGGTACACTGACCTTTTAAAAAAACTCTCAAAATGTAAAACAGATAATTGATTAAATATAAACATACACACACAGACACACGCACACACACATATATAACTAAAATATTATGCAACCATTAAAAATAAACACTGCAATAAAGCAAGAAAAAGATATACAAGATAGGAGTCATTATGGTGAAAGGTTATTGATCTAAATCATATTACAAAATAAGACTGTATTATTTGTCTGATAATTACAATATTGGAAATCTTTGCTGATCTGGTTCTTCACCTTTCACCTCTGCTGAATCCTGGTTCACTTTTTGCTGTGTGTGTATCGTGTATGTGTATGTTTGTGTGTTTTATAATCTCATCTTCCTTAGAAATGTATCTACAGCAGTTCTTTACGGCCTGGTTTGAAAGTAGGCTCTATCCCAAACATTAGCAACAGTTCTGCTAGTCCACTTAAGGGCACTACCAACCTGGAACCCATTTTGAACTCAATTCTCACTTTAAACTTTCCTCACACTACCTAGAGGATGTGTATTTTGACAAGACATGTAGTTAAGAATTCTTTAGGGATTTTTTTCTCCCCTAAACCTGTGTCAAGGCAACCAATTTTCTTCCAGTCTCTTATAGGAGGTGGGTATTACGGGAAAGAGATGATATTTTTAGATCATCCAGATGCTTTACGTAGGAGATGGAGATGCTTCTGTCAGACTCTCCAGGTTGCACAGGTCTGGGCTTTGTTCCAGTTCTCCTGTGCTGTGCTAGTCCACCAGGGTTTTGTAAACACCCCTAGGTTGAATGCTGGCTTTGGCAGTACTTTGTCTAGTATCTCTCTGCAGTCCATTTGTGTTGTTTTACTTACTGTAATCCTATCTTTGTTGCCAGTTGATCAAAGCAATTTAACACATTTTTCAATGTTTTATCTGGCATTTTTAGTTTTTTTCATGAAATAATCAATGAAGGTACTAGTTATACTGGAGAGAGAAGTCTCTAGGCAACTCTCTCTTTATGGAACAGTCTACAAATAACTTCACCTCACCATTCAGTTTTTACAGTGCAAGTGTCTTTGGATTCTACTCAGATATATTATTATTGTTTTTCCATTATTAGTCCATTTTCTTATAATCCTAAGGCAATTACTATAAATAAGCACAAAACAATAAATACAGAGCAGGATACAGCTTTTGCCTTAAATGTTTTCAGTTAACTTGATATAGTGAAATATAATGATATATAATACAATGCAACTTATAGATCACAAAATCAGATATTAAGAAAATAAAGTTCTCTGCCTAACTTTGACATAAAGTATATGACATTAAGTAAGCTACTTCACCTATCTGGGACTTCTATTTCGTATCAATAAAATAAGGAAACCAGACATGCTCATGAGAAACCTCCAGTGTATGAATTTTCATTTCCTAGATCACAAAATTTCCTTTACACTATATTCTGTCCATTGGTTTTATTTACATTTTTCTGATACTGCGTAAAATGGCATACTAGTACCTTTTTCAAGTAGAAAGGTAGTCCAATTATTATAATCGTTGATATAGGCAGTAATTTTAGGGGATTGTAAATGAGAATGAACTGTATGTTTTGCTTTGGGATATTAGTAGAGCTTCAGGAAAAAATAACTGGTATCGTTTGTGGCTGACAGTTTTATATTATCTAGTTATGATTATTTTATACTCTTCCTTTTCTAAGAAGCATCTTAGATCCTGCCATGACTGTCACAAGAATTCTCAGATACAGAGAAATAAAATGGGCAGAATTCACGACAGGTCTGTGCAATTTTAGTCTAAAAATTTTCTCAATTATTTACCTCAAAACAAGTATCTGAATTTTAAACAAATCACTAAAATCAAATCAACGGTTTTCAAAAGTATATTTCCTTCAGAATTGCTTTAATGGAAACAATTTATTTCATTTCATTCAATAATGCACACAGTAATCTATAATCAGCATATTTGTGACTAGGAGTGGGCTCATGGTGAAATAAACATAAGCAACAAGCATAATCCATGACCTCATTAAGTTCACATTATGATTAGGGCATAAAAAAGAACAGACCCAAAATTGCAAGCAAAGCTATTACAAGATAAAGCAAAGGAATAAAAAATCCTTCCAACAAGACAAAACCATTGCTTTTGAGTTTGGAAATCAACTTATATAGGCATAATAAAATCCAAGGGAGGAACATGAAGTTACCATTGTTTGGAAGAGAAAACAGGACACTGTTCCTCTACAAAATAGGACAATATTAATAATATAAGTAAATAGACTGGCAACGGTAACACATAATACAGAACTCCTGATATTGGTATTCAATACATAGTACATTTGATGGATCAAAGGAGCTACTTATCAAAAGTCTCCAAATACATCATATAAAATTACTGCTACAACCTCTTCCTGAAAAAACACTTCTTCTTTGTATTTCTTTCAAGACTGGTGATGGTGCTTTTTAAATGTTGTTTTTCAAAAGTTTAAAATACAGATAAAGCTTTTATTAAGTAAAATGTACTTGTTGATTTCGCCCAGGAGAGAACAGAGACAGGTAGAGGGTACCAATGCAAAAGCTCTGATAGTAATACACGAAATAACTTAAGCCTAAAAACTAACGGTCCATGGAACACAACTTAAGATAAACATTTTTTATCTTAACCGCCAAGCACCATTCCACCAATAAAGAACTGAAAAATTAAAACAAAAAGGCAGGAGGCAGATTAACTTCAAATATAGCTAACCCTTGAACAAAGCAGGAGTTAGGGTTGCTTTTCCCATTCCAGTCGAAATCTCTATATAACTTTTCACTTCCTAAAAACTTAACTGTTAAGTCTACTGTTGACCAGTAGCCTTACTAACAACAAATACAAAAATTAACACATATTTTGTACGTGTGTTATACTGTATTGTTATAATAAAGTAAGCTAGAGAAAAGAAAATGTTAGGGCAATCATAAGGAAGAGAAAATATATTTACTATTCATTAAAAGTCAATCATTATAAAAATAAATCCTCCTTGTTGTCTTCATGCTGTGTAGATGAAGGAGGAAGAGGAGGAGGAGGAGGAGGAGGAAGAGGATGGGTTGGTCTTACTGTCTCAGGAGTGGAAGAAACAGAAGAGGTGGAGGAGGTAGAGAAGGTACAAGGGGAGGCAGGAGAGGCAGGCATTCTGCCTGACATTTTTGCTTTTTTATTTCTCTAACAATATTTCTACATGGTAACATCCTTTTTCAACTGTTTGCTTTAGTTTCAGTGACTATATCACAGAAGGGTCCATGTCATAAAAGAAGTCAAATGCAGTCTTGGGTAATCTGAACCCTTCTGCCAGATTATCTAATGTCAGTTTGCTTTTTGGCAATGCTGCTTCTAGATCTTCTTCCTCATCATCTGGCACTGTTTTGAAAGAACTCAACTCCATCAAGTTGTCTTTTGTTAATTCCTCTGGTATATTGTCTACAAGCTCTTGAGTTTCTCCAAGATCTGAATCTTGAAACCCCTCACCACCATCTTTTTTTTCTTTTTTTTTTGCCATATGTACAATTCTTTCATGACTTGCTCTGTTATAAATCCTGGGAAGTCATGCACAATATCTGAACACAGTTTTCTCCAGCAAGAATTCATTTTGGGTTTGGTGGTTTTCATGGCATTTTCCATAACAATGGCATCTTTAATGGTGTAGTCCTTTCAGACTTTCATGACGTTCTCCCTGTTGGGATCCTTTTCCGTATGTTGACAATCCTTTTCATAAAGTGCCATGTGCAATGAGCCTTAAAAGTCTTTATGATCCCCTGATTAGAGACATTCTGTTTGGGGACAAGTAGACTATTTCTCCTTCAATGTTGAACTTACAGAGTTCTGAGTGGCCAGAAGTATTGCCCAATTAAAAGGAAGTCCCTTACTGATTCCTGACTTCAGGGACAAAGCATTAATAGAACCACTCCAGAAAAGGTTCTTGTTATTTGAGCCTTCTTGTTGTGCAAACCAAAAGACTGGCAACTGCTGTTTATCTTTTCCCTTCAAGACTCAGTGGTTACAGACAAGGGCAGTCCCAATCATAGACCTAACTGTATTTGCACAAAACAGTAGAGTTAGCCTGTCTCTTCCTGCCTTAAATCCTGGTGTTGGCTTCTCTTCCTAATAAATATCCTTTGTGGCATTTTTTTTTCCCCCAGTGTTGGGCACTTTCATCTGCATTAAAAACCTGTATAGGCTGACATCTTTTCTCCTCAATGATTTTCGTAATGGTGTTTGGGAACTCATCTGCTGTCTCTTGATTGGCAGAGGCTGCTTCTCCTACTATCTTGACATTTTTTAGGCCAAACGTCTTTCTAAAATCATCAAACCATCCTTTGCATCCTTTCAATTTTCATCAAATTCTCCAGCCTTACGTCCCTCACCTTCCTTTTTCTCTAAGTTACCATACAATGACTTCCCTTTTTCTGGAATCATATTAGAGTCTATAGGTATGCCTTTTTGTTGTTGTTGTTTAGACGGAGTCTCACTCTATCGCCAGGCTAGAGTGCAGTGGCACAATCCCGGCTCACTACAACTTCTGTTTTCCGGTTTCAAGCAATTCTCCCGCCTCAGCCTCCCGAGTAGCTCAGACTACAGGCACGCACCACTATGCCTGGGTAATTTTTTCTATTTTTAGTAGAGACAGGGTTTCACCATGTCAGCCAGGATCGTCTCAATCTCTTGACCTCGTGATCCGCCCGCCTCGGCCTCCCAAAGTGCTGGGATTATAGGCGTGAGCCATCCTGGCCAGGTATGCCGTTCTTATAGCAGTCCTACACTCACATAAAAGCTGCATTTTCAATACCAGATAAAAGGGTATTTTACGAAAAGAACCAGGTTTTCATGCCTGCTGATGTAGCTTCAGTGACAACTTCACAAATTTCTTTTTCTCTTTACAATGGTGCTTACACTGAATTCATTTATCTTGAAATGGCAGGAAATCACAGCTGTGGACTTCAATCTATAGTACATATCAAGCAATTCAATATTTTTTTTTCTGTAATGTCATGACTTTCCCCTGCTTCTCGGGAGCACTTCCAGTGTGACTAATGGTGCTTTGTATGGTTCCGTGGAGTTATACAAGGTTTACAGTATTGCACTAAACACGACGGAAAATACATGAGAAGTGCCAAAGATCACGTTTTACTGCCATATGAAATTTACTGGAGACATAGACTGCTCACAGGTAGATGATCAGCATCACACAGCATTTTAAGCAAATACTTGCAACGCTTGACCTTACGTTGAGCTCACGGTAACAGCAACAGGAGGTGATTATGAAATTACTACAATAGCACAGTATGCACTAGAGTTAATTTTATGCAGTTACGATTTAACACTGCATCTTCATGTTTGTTTACATTTCTTTCTATTATGAATGGCACCATGTATGGTCTGCATTTGTGTAAAAGTTCTGATATATTTTAAGTTTTTATAATAGATTCATGTATATTTTCTAATAAATGATAAAAAGACTAGTATCAACATATAGTTTGTGCATTCATGACATAGCTAACTTTTTCTTAATGTTTCTGATATTTCTAGACCACATACTTTGTCTCTTGAGCTCTTCAGTTTTTTCAAACTATAGGTAATTTCCAAAAACTGGTTCAATATAATTTTTTAAATCCACATGTAAGTGGATCTACACAGTTCAAACCCATGTTATTCTGGGTCAACTATACATCCAACAAGATTTATGAAGTACCAGCCATGTACAGGTATAGTACAAGGTCCTGGGGATGCTCAGAACAACCACCTCTAGTTATTCATGTCTAAAACTCTGGAGTCACCTTCACTCTTATATTTTGTCTACCTTCCATCCAATCCATCAGCAAGTCCTTTCTATTCTGTCTTCAGAACATAAAGAATCCCAGTACCTCTCACCACCCTGACTGCTACTAGCTTCCAAGGCACCACCATCTGTCTCCTGGATTACTGGCCTCCTAACTGGTCTCCTTACCCACTGTAAGTAGACTGTCATACACACCAGAGTGACACTGTTAAAATGGATCCCTAATCCAGTTGCTCTTCTCTCCAGAATGCTCCAAAAGCTTCACATCTCATTTGAAGTAAAAGCCAAACTCCTTAAAATGACCTGTAAGACCTCTGTTCATCTTGTTCCCTCTGCTGTCAACACTCTTCCCCCAGAACTGCAGACCTCACTCTGTTACCTCCCTCAGGTCTCTACTCAATACCTTCTTCTCAGTAAGCCCTTCCTTGGTATATAAAGTAAGAGTAAAATCCAATATAAAAAAGATCATTTAAATATTAAATCTAGTCAGTAGAAAATGTATACTTCTATATACCAGCAAGTAAGAGTAAGTTCCAAAAACCTGCCCTTGATGATATACCTGTGACAGAGATTACACAGGGAATGCCCACTAAAAGGAAACATTTGCACAAACTCACAATTCACATAAAAATTGAAACCACATATATATAAATGTCTGAGTCATCTTTTCATGCTAATAATCTACCCTAAGTGTTTTCCCATGTCGTTAAATATTCTTAAGAACACGAATACTAACGATTCCAAACACTGCAGGGAAGCACCAAACATTCACCCTTCAACAGCTGTTCTTGGAAAGCTTGCTGCATGCCAGGCACTATGGTAGGTGCAACATCGACCCTGCCCTCACGGAGTTGACCATACTGTAAATGAGATAAGTTACAGATAGCAAATGATGTTAAGGAATAGTGCAAATAAATAAGCAATTACAAATTGTCTTCTGTGTTATGAAAGATTAGAAGAGAATGGCAGGAGAGACCCTAATATCTCTAAAACACTTAACAATAATCTTCATAATATCTATCAGGGGCTAATTTAGGTCAAGGCCAGGGAAACCTCTTTCAGGTTTCATTTCATGGAACTGGCATACAGAGACCTGAAGATGGGTAGGAGTTGATCTGTCAAGAGTAGAGGAAGGTGTGTTCTGGGCACCGGAAGAGCATGTGTGAACGCCCTGGGCACATTCAAGGCACTGAAAACTGTTTAGTGTAGAAGGCTAGCAAGGAAGGAGAATGAATGAAGAAGGGATGTAGGTAGACCAGATCAACGGGGTGTGCTAGGTCCTATAAAAGAAAAGGCATTTTTAATCCTAAGTACAACGGGAAGCTATTAAAGATTTAGAGCAGGCAAGTGATATAATAAAAATGTCAGAAGATCATGTCTTTAAAACCTCAGAGTAACCGCTGACACAATCTTTTCCTTAATGTTTATCCTGATATAAAGTCTAGCTTCAAAATGCTTTTCCTATCTGATCCAAAGCAAAGTGTTTGTAATGTCTCCAGTTCTCCCTGCCAAGCAGCACACAGGGTCTGTGGCTTTTGAGATCATCATCAACCATGCTAAAGTGCCAAAACCTCTGGCCACAACAACCAAAGCCCGTCACACCTCTCATTCCTATTTCATTGGCTTATTTTCTTGGGGAATAACAATGTAATCGTTACCACTCTATGATCTCTCTCACAGTTCTCTCATTAAATGAACAAATGAAGGCCAGCCATGATGGCTCATGCCTGTAATCCCAGCCTTTGGGAGGCTGAAGCAGGCAGATCATTTGAGCCCAGGATTTCAAGACCAGCCTGGGAAACATGGTGAAACTCCGTCTACAAAAAAAATACAGAAAACAGCCAGGCATAGTGGTGCAATGCCTGTGGTCCCAGCTCCTTGGAAGGCTGAGGTGGGAGGGTCGCTTGAGCCCAAGAGATCACGGCTACAGTGAGCCATACTCACATCACTGCATGGCAGCCTGGGTAAGACAGGGAGACCCTGTCTCTAACAACAACAACAGCAACAAATATATGTGTGTGAAGTTCTCTGTAAAATTTTTATAAGGGACATTATAAATGCTAGTCACAGTAACATGGCAACAGTGTTGTGCGTTTTGCTAATCCCTGTTGCAAGGCAACCACAAAAGAGTTGAATCCCCAGAGGAAAGCAGGTTTAAGTTTTAGAGTTTTATCAATAATATAAAACAAAACATGGAAGAAATGGGGAATGTTTAGGTCAGAGACATGGAGGTGTGGGGAGGAATATGATTACTGTCTTGTGACATGTGAAAAGCTACACGATGAAAAAGGAGTTAAAATTGTATTCCGTGGTCCTAGAAAACAGTATTAAAATAAACAGGTTGGAAATTTCAAAAAGGCCAATCTGACTTTCTAAAAGCAAAAACTTACTAAGAAGGGCATGACAAAGTAATGACTTTCTCAGGAGACAGTTTCTTTCCTGCAACTGAAGTCTTTTGTTTGTTTTTCCTAAGGGAAGCTGAAAGTCCACTTGTTGTGGTCTCATAAAGGAGATTTAAAGCATTGATAAGAATGCAAGAATCAATTCCAACAGTGAGATTCTGGGATTTCATCAAAATATCCTGGGATTACACCCATAAATATTAAGTCAGGGACCATCACCAAGGCTTCTACAGCAGGTGTCAACTTCCTTGAAGAATTCACTGTTATTCTCTGTCACAGTTGTAGAGGATCATGGAAAGGAAATTAAATTTCTAAAATGTTTAATTTTATCTAGTCATGTCTATCAAGAACAAGGAACAAGTGATTATGAAACGATGAGAACAGTGTTTAAGAAGACTAAGATTACAGAACAATAAAGCAGTGTTTGGGCCTCTCATCCTACAGGTAAAAAGTTGTTCATGGACTATAATTATTGATGTGTTGGTCAATGTTTAATAACCAGTTGTCTGAGAGAGGCTAGAGTCCTGTCGTAGCATTTGCTGACTTCCGTAGTGTAACTACACCCATTGTGGACGATTCTAAGCTACTAACATGATGACACTGAACACACAACGTTCAGTGGGAAGAGATGTGCACCATTGGCTCCAGTGAGCCAGCTTGACCCTACTCTGGCCTACCAAGTCTATCACTATTTTCACGATTCTTATAATTTTATCATTCCCCCATCCCCAGGATAAAACCACATGTAAAGCAATGATGTTCAAATACAGATTCTTCCCAGTTTAGTAACAACTATGTTTTACACATATAAATTTTTTATTTATGTGTCAATATGAGAGCTGCAGTTGATGGGAAATATTCCTCTATTAATGTTTCTTCTCAGCTGACTTCTATGTATTCCCTGTGCTTATCACATAATCGAGAGAAGAGGGCAATTGCTACAGAGCTATTATGAATTAGTAATATCAGAAAATTATTATTTTCCAACTCACTGCAGGCACAATATACATGTAATTGGAATATGCTATATTCACAATAGCCAAAAAAATCACTTGGCATAAACATCTGAATCAAGATCTGGAAGAACTACTGAATCAAGACCTGGAAGAACTACAAGTTCAATTTCAGTATGGAAATAGTCCACACATAAAGTAACAGAATGAAGTTCTGTACTATTGTATTGGATTCCATATAACAAAAATTATTTCTTTTTCATTACCTCCTTTTAATCAGTGAACCCTAAATAGAGGCAAAATGTATAATTATAGTTCCCCACACTTAGATATTCAACTGATGGATTTGTGGGTATCTAGAAGGTGCTCTTAGGTTTTAAAGATGTGAATTCAGGCAAGCAGGGGTAAAATGACATAACGTCTAGAAATTGCTTTAAAATATTTCCAAAAAGGAAAATAAAATAGGAGATGAAGCCAGTATTATAAAATCTTGACAACTATATGACACTTAAATATAAGAAATGAACATATAAGTTATATTTACACTATTTTCCCAAATTTTGTGTTTGTCTGAAATTCTTCCAAAAAAAGTAAATAAAGCTACCAGAAATACAGCACTTAAGGCTGGGCATGGTGGCTCATGCCTATAATCCCAGCGCTTTGGGAGATTGAGGTGGGTGGATCACAAGGTCAGAAGATCAAGGCCATCCTAGCCAACATGGTAAAACCCTGTCTCTACTAAAAATACAAAAATTTAGCTGGGTGTGATGGCATGTGCCTGTAATCCCAGCTACTAAGGAGGCTGAGGCAGAAGAATTGCTTGAACCAAGGAGTCGGAGGTTGTAGTGAGCCGAGATCAAGCCACTGCATTCCAGCCTAGTGACAGAGCAAGACTCTGTCTCAAAAAAAAAAAGAAAAGAAAAAGAAAAATACAGCAGTTATATTTAATAGACATTAACAACCATTTATTAATTTTCCTCACATCCACTAGAGTCTTTAGTATGATGTACTCCTAAACCCTGTTGCTGCAAGTTTGAATACTACATTCATTTTAAAAAATCTTTATTTAGGAGAGAGATCCAAGATGGCCGATTAACAACAGCTCAGGATTGTAGCTCCCAGTGAAAGCACAGAGAGCGAGTGGACGCCGCACTTTCAGACGAATTTTTGTTGCCCACAGACTAGGAGATTCCCGGCGGAGGAGCCACA